>ML830751.1:8472-20862 GCA_009831015.1 Picea engelmannii | reverse complement strand
TTCATATGCTATAAGAGACCCATGTAATTCATCCATTGTCATTTTGGTCAAGTCCCTAGTTTCTTCAATGGCGGAGACCTTAGCATCATACTTCAAGAGAAGTGATCTCAACACTTTTTGTACAACCAATGATTCATCGATCTCTTCACCTAATCCTCTGATAGCATTAAAAACTTCATCAACTCTAAGAATATAGGTTGCAATATCTTCCTTTTCATTCATCTTCAAATTTTCAAATTCTGCGCTATGTCGTTGAAGCTTGACCTGCTTAACTTTTGGATCACCTTCATAGATACTCTTGAGTTTGTCCCATACCTCTTTAGCAGTGCTGCAACCCATCAATTTTCTAGCAATGGTTGGTGCCAATGATGCTAGAATAACATGTCTGGCTTTTGAATTACAACTCATAAGCTTCTTCTCATTTGGACCGGTTGGAGCATTATTTGGGATTACATAGCCATTTACAATTGAGTACCAAATGTCTACTCCCAAAGCCGTTAGGTAAGTTTTCACTCTATCAATCCAGTATGCATAATTTATTCCATCAAATTTTTGAATCCCATTTGAAATGTGCTCATGGTCATCCATCTCTGCTCAGGATTTTCCTCCCAGTGGTTAAACTGTTCTGAAGGCAACCTTCTCTAATACCAATTGTTGATACTGAGAGGGGGGTGAATCAATATCAAGTACAATTTAAAACCTTTTTAAACTTATACTTAAACCATTCAAATATATCCAATGAGAAATGAACAATAGTATAAGATTTACACCAATACACCAAAATACACCATGCACAATATATGAGAAATAATCAATAGTTATTGTTCAAGAGAAGTAATGACTTCCAAAGATAGCTACAAATTCTAAATGTAAAGGGAGGGATAAAAATACAAGAGGAATATACAGTAATCCAATATCAAGAGAGGATTTAACTCTCCATCCTCGCCCCTTCCTTCCACCCAAAAACAAGTTATAGAGAGAATGGTAGACTTTGTTCAATTCTAGTTTATTCAGGAGACCAAACTTGTACATAATGTCCTGCGCTCAATATTTAACATTAGATTCTGAAACTCACACAAAAGAAACTAAATTCAGTACTCTTTCCAATGAAATTTTTCCCACTTCATTTGGATTCATTATGAATAAGTTATGACTGTTTTACTCGGAACACCTGTTTATTGACTAGCTTCAGGACTGGTCAAAAACCCTATCTTCCACAGAGTGTATCTCCATAATTATAACGAATCAAGAGATGAAACTTTTACCACATGTACCTTGATATGTATTCTCAATACTATAACAATTTCACCATCTGAATCGTTATAGAAAAAAAGTTATAGTGAAAATGGTAAGATGACCTGAAAATAACATACCTTAGAACACATCACCAAAATACTTCATCCTCCCTTGAAATCCGACCTTCTTTACTTTTGATTTCCTCTGAAATTTGACTTGTGTGTCAAATGAATGTATAATGATATTTATTTATACCATTTATGTCACTTCCTTTTAACATTAAGGCCGTTCTGACACTTTCTTATTTTGTAATTCTTTTCTTTAATTATCTTCAGGGCCTACATGTACTTCCTTCTTCACTTCACTTTGTCATCTTCAAAAATTCATTCCTCCTCAACCATGAGGATCCACGTCACATGCCACATACCATCGGAAACAACATGATGTATACTATCCATCCATGGGTCTTGTATCTACATGTGCATTTTCCTTCATGTCCAAATACCTTCATCAATCTTGCGGTCCAAAACCCATGACTAGGGTTGAAATCAATGACAACAACCAATCTCCCAACAATCATCCAAAAATATATGGAAAAATAGAGAGGGGTAATCAGGTGATTGAGGATATGTTGAAGATGTATGTGATGGATAAACCATCAAAATGGGAAGACTACCTACACTTGGCAGAGTTCGTTTATAACAATGGGTACCAAGCATCTCTAAAGATGAGCCCATTTGAGGCACTTTATGGAAGAAAGTGGAACACACCAGTAAGCTGGGATAACCTAGTAGATAGAGCAATGGTTGGGCCAGAATTGCTCAGGGAAATGGAAGAGAAAATGTTGAAAATAAAACAAAATTTAAAGGCTACCCGAGACAGGCATAAAAGCTATGCTGATAAGGGCAGAACTCACAGGGAATTTAAAGTGGGTGACCATGTATTCTTGAAAGTGAAAGCCAACAGAAGTTCCCTGAAGTTGGGAAATTGTTCAAAGTTGGAAGCTCGCTATTGTGGGCCATTTGAAATCCTAGAGAGGATTGGTCTAGTAGCTTATATGATTACATTGCCTGCATCTATGTCTGTTCATAATGTATTCCATGTATCCTTGCTAAAGAAATATATACCTGATGCTAATCATGTTATTGATTAGAATGTGATTCAGGTGGAGCAAGAAGGCACTTTTCAAGTGCGTCCGATGTGCATTCTGGACCAAAAAACCAAATATCTCCGGAATCGAGCCATAGGGCTTGTAAAGGTCCAATGGACCTGGTACGATCCCGAGGACACTACTTGGGAGCACGAGGATGCAATGCAGGTAGAATACCCACATCCTTTTGAGGATTTTGAAATTTAGTTGTACATGGGTACATGATGCACTGAGGACAATGCATAAATAAGGGGAGGGGATTGTAATATCCCTAAGGCCAAACCCAATTGCAAATGTAAATACAAATGTAATAAGCTGGTGAGTTGATTTGATATCATTTTGGTATGCACATTTCATGGCATAGTGCACGCATGTTCTGTGCAGTAAAATGAGGAAGTGTGCACATTCTAGGATACCGTGCACAACATCTTAAGTGCGCAAGATGTAGAGGCCAGGGAGTCTTGTGTATCTGATATGTTTTATAGGCTGGTGAGCCAGTATTATAAGCTAGGATGCTTATGTTTTGATTAGGCCGGAGAGCCTAGATGTTAAAGGCCAGTGCACCTGTTTTTGTACATATCTTATATTTAATATAAAATACATCGCTGCACACAGACCAACCACAATAAAAGAGACGGGGGAATGAAATCCACTAGTTAGGGAAAGTGAAGGGGCTAAGTTAAGGAATATTATATTAATATTTATTAAATCATAAAGTATGGATAATTATGTTATCCTAAGTTCTAAGTTGGGGCCAAGTGGGCCAAAGTAGCTTCCAACATGACAAGTGTCAAGTTGGGGGCATGCATACATATTGTTGGACTTAGTTCATTTCGAGGAACTCTCCATCATTTAGAACATCATCTTTCCCTTGATTCATCCATCACTGAGACATATAGTCAATCATCAAGGAGTATTGGCAACCATTGAGCTATCATTTGTATCTTCATGACTTTACCTGAACCCATATCCAGAGCCTTCTATTGGGTAGTTGTTAGCTTGGGAGCGGGATTGAAGAAGTGGGTTGTCAGGCCTGTGGGATATTGAAGAGGTGGGTTGTCAAGCCCGTGAGAAATTCTCTGGGTGAGAGAATTGCTGGGGATTGATTTCCTGAAGGTACTGAACTACAACTGCAGGGCTCTGAGACTTCCTATACGGTTTGTTGCTGAATCCCTGGAAGGGAAGTGGGGAAACCAAGGGACTGTTGAGCAGATAAAGGGCACACTTCCTTGGGTGGGACATACATGTGGGGAATGAGGGACTGTAGGCTGTTAGTTGAGTGAGCACCTGAGACAGAGTCTTTCCTATTGTTCATGAGCCTTTATCCTATTAGGAACCCCTTTACCGGGGTGGAGTTTAGTCCCAGCTTAGGGGTGACTCACTATTGAGAGTGATGAATAGTGTGGTCTAAGGCTGGGAGGTTCATGGAAGGTATACATGCAGTTGGTGAAATTCTCACCAAGACAAGTGTCAATTGTGTGATTAATTTACATGCTGCATTGTTATTCACATGTTATTCTTATGGGTTTATCCTATGCGTGATTATAGATGTCTGTATGCTTATGGGTATTGCATGTATATGTTGTCTGTATATGTTTACTACTATTTCAGTGTGAATTATTGTATTTACATAGCGTATTTGTTTGTTCACATTATATATATATTAAGCTTCCGCAAGAGTTCTGTGTGTGCATATGTTTTAATTACATGCAGTTAGAAAATTATATGAGACATAACTTAGTTAGGATTCTAAGTATGTTACAGTACATTTCGCATAGAGAACATATGTGTTCTCCAGTGTAGCGTGGCCCAGCATGAATGGTTGGGGATGCTACAAATTGGTATCTGAGCAAAGAAAGAGTGTTTAGGAGTAGCATGGCCTAGCCTATTGAAGGCTGGGAATGTTACAAAGACGATTTCAGGGCTAAGTAAAGCATTTGAGGAGTGGCATGTCCCAGCCAGTGTGAGGCCGAGGATGTTACACTTAGCTCTGCAAGTCTCTTACAGTCATGCACAAAGCACTTACAGACTCTACTCGCACTTAACATACATTCACATCACATAGATGCACTATTCTACTCCTTCTTACATTGCCTATCCTTCTATTTATACATACAAAATAGGCCTAAACATGGGTAAACCCATGGGCCGACATCCCATTCCCGTTACATATTCCCAAAAACCCAAAAAGGGGCCCAAAAGGGGGCCCAAAAGGGGGACGAGATCCCGTGATCTCTACTTCATCTTGCGCTCCTCCTTTGACAGGCCGTCGAAGTCAAAAATAGGTCAACATGACCAAGAAACTCCCAAAACTTGGTCACGGGCCAACATGTCCCAGGTACCATGAGTATTTCCCCTCATAGTCACGCTTATGGAAACCTATGCAAGGAAACAAAGGATACCAACTCACAATCAGTGACCATGGTGAATGGTCATGGGTAGAGACTACACATATGACTAGGGTATTAAAGCTCGAAGCTTCCAAAAGAATCGACACCCAGAGGGACAAATGGTACTTAGAAAACCCATGCATACGCAACAATCCAGAGATGCCAAGATAATCAAGAGAGGGGATATCTCTTTCACTTATCCTAATGTCACCTCGTTCTTGAGTCATGTGCTATAGGACCTTTCCTGGAAAGCGCCTATGTGACTATTGGATTTTAGCACTCACTATTTAATTTCTATGTTGAATTGAGTAGCCTTGTAGAGTTAACTCTCCAACCTATGCCAAGGCCCTATACCTAGACTTGCTGGTGTTTCTAACAAGAAAAAAGTCTAGTATATTTTAGATTATTCATTGTTTTAGTGTTTGTTGGTTACTTAGAGAATTAAAATGAAACCTATGGTGTTTACAAATACTCTTACATAAATTAACCGATAAGAACATTGCCAATTTCAATAAAGACACTTATTCTTAAATGTGAAAGCATAATCATGAACAACTTCCAATGCAAACTACAAACCTTAAGACAAAAAATTCTATATGGTGAAATTCATCCCATAAAATTTTTCCTAGTTAAGGGGTACATATCTAGGGAGAGCCAAGCTCATCCATAATATGCGTTGATTGCAAAAATTGTCTTATTGTAAACTTCTCAAACCTCTTATGAGGTTAAGTTGGGAAGAGACGGGAATGGTCACCCTAGATTATAGCCCTTGATAATGAAGCAAGTGCATGTGAACATTTACACAACCTAATTATCTTGCCATAAATGTGAGTCATGCTTTAATTTAAGTGTGTCGTGATCTATGTGCATGAGTGTGCTGATTGGTGCATTTGTCCCTTTATTGTGTTAGATCATGCCTAAGATAATAATTTACCATATGTTATTATTGCTTAATATGCAAATTTAAATAAAGCCACCCAAAAATACCAAGTGGAAACCATATGTAAGAGAGCAAGCCCACTCTCAATTTGCCAAATTTAAAAACATATACATATGGTTAAAACCAATATAAACATATGCATATGGTTAAACCAATCTACCATATTTCCTACAAAATGTGAAATAAGTACAATGCATGTCTCTAATAAATCTTGTTTTTCATTATGTGTTTTGTGTGTTTATGCTTGTGTAGTTTTCTAGAAAGGAGAGGGACATCACCAACCAAGCTTTATATGAACCAAGACATTTGAACCCCATGGGACCCCACCCTTTCCTCGTGTGCAATGTGATCTTTAGCTTATAGATATTGTGAAGAAAGGAACATAGCTTGTTTTTTATGCATTCAACCCTTGGGATCTCGACCCTTTTTCTTTAGCTAATGTGGATGCAAGAACTTGCATGTGCTTGCATAGGCAAGATTCAAAGCCCATGTTTTGTGTATTTTCTACAAATTGTAAAATGAAGAAATTGCACACCACATAAATGGGACGAGAAAGAAAATTGAAAGAAGAAAATAATGAGAAGTATTTAGAAGCGAAACTAAAACAATGAGATGATCCATTTGAATAAACAAAGAGAATGTTAAAGAAAATTGTAAAAAAATGGTACAAATAGTTAACTAATACTACAAAGGACAAGAAACAATCTCTATCTTGAAAACCCAAGTATAGGTCTCAAACCCCTCTTATTATGTTACATTCAAAGAGTACCCTACCATCAACAAATGGTTGTTAGATCTATTGAAAACCCAAGTATCGGTCTCAAACCCCTCTTATGTTGTTACATTCAAAGAGTACCCTAACATCAACAAAGGGTTGCTAGATCTATCTTGAAAACCCAAGTATCAGTCTCAAACCTCTCTTATTCTGTCACATTCAAAGAGAGGCTTGTTAGGTTTCAACAAAAGGATATAAAATAGAATTTGAAAGTGAAGGAAAGAATTAACTCCTTGCTCTTACCATACCTTTTACTAGAAAATTTGGAACCCTTGTTACGCCGCCTCTACATGCATTTAAATATAAATATTACTTGGGACAATTTAAAATCGGTTATGAGAAACTTTGGGAACCAATTATAATACCCTAAATTGAAAACCTAACTGGACTTTAGTTGATTGGGTTCCTCCATTTTAAGAAAGTCTAAGAATTTTAATGGAAGAAATTAGAAACTTAGATGTAAAATTTGTTGTGCCTATATTATCATTTTTGTCCACATGCATAGTTGAGCTCTGCCTAACTTTTTTTACAAGCCTCCATGTAGTAAATATATCAATGGCCATGAAATAACATTTTGACTATTCATTCTTTCCATGTTTTCAATGTCCATCAACAATAGTCAAGACGTTCTATGTTTTTTAAGAATGTTTGATTTTCTTGTTCATGTTTACTATATCATGTTTTGGTTTTTGGGTATATTTTTGGATCAATTTTGTTTGAATTTTGTGAGAAATTGTTGGAACTGCAGATTTGAGTGGTTAAATCTGTATAATTCGAGTTTTCCTGATATTTTTCAAGAAACTGAATCCATTTATTCATTAGAAAATGCAATTTAAACAATATAAATTTACATTTTCATCCAAGTTTATATATCCAAATTCCTGTGAAAAATACCAAAACATAGAATGTTTACACAATACCTGATACCATTATGCACAAATGGTATACTTAGTGATTGAAGCTCCAATATAAGCCTCACAGTAGTCTCTTAAAAGTGACCTACGATATCCTCCGTGAAGAGTGAAATGACGTCGTGGTTGCCATAGAAACCCACTGCGTTGTTGTCTACTATGCTTGCAAACGATTGAGTTAAGAAGAATATTTTTTTTTAATGTCCACCAGGTTAACAATCGCCTATGGGACAGACCACCTAACAATAGCCTAAAATCTGTAAAATTAGCCCATTAGAGATTCCTTTGAAAACAATATAGGACAATGGTGTGAAACATCTACTGGAGCAGAAACTAGAGCCAAAACAACCGCGTCAAGGATAGTTATTTCTTCATTCAATCCAATCCCACATGTAAGGAGAGAACTACCGTGTGGCATAAATGGCATTCAAATCTTATAACTTTCAAAATGTGTCCTAAATCCCATTTTAACTATGTGGGAAATACAATTTCCACTATGTAATTCCCGTTGTAACTATGTGGGAAATAAGAGTGGCACTATGTAATGGGATTATATAAGAAGGAAGAGGTGGAAAGAGCTTAATATTTTCACAAACAAATGTGTTCTACATCTCTCATTGCAACTATGTGGGAAGTAAGAGTTCCACTATGTAATGAAACTATATAAAAAAGATGAGGCAAGAGCTTAATATTTTTACAAACAAAATAAAGTTGTAGTGTTCAGGTACATATGATATAAACAAGTTAAGATAAGGGAAGAACTTAATGTATCTCGTTGGAACTATATGGGAAGTAAGAATTCCACTATGTAATGAAACCACATAAAAAAGATGAGGCAAGAGCTTTATATTTTGACAAACAAAATAAAGTTGCGAGAAGAGCTTAATGTATCTCGTTGGAACTATATGGGAAGTAATAATTCCACTATGTAATGAAACCACATAAGAAATATGAGGAAATAGTTTACTATTTTGACAAACAAAATAAAGTTGTAGTGCTAAGGTACATATGATATAAAAAAGATAAGATGAGGCAAGAGCTTAGTATTTTGACAAACAAAACAATGTAAGGTTGTAGTGCTCCAATTCTTGATCTTCTGACAAACAAAATGCAACAAAATCCAAGTTGTAGGGCTCAGATACATATGATATGAGAAATATGAGGCACGAGCTTAATAATTTGATAAACAAAATGCAAGGTTGTAGGGCTTGTCTACATATGATATATGAAAGATGAGGCAAGAACTTAATATTTTGACAAACAAAATGTAAGGCTCTCAAGTTGTAGTTCTCGGGTACATATGATATAAGAAAGATGAGACAAGAGGGTGAGTGAAAGCTAATGATGGTCTCTCATGACGCGTTAGTGGCAATGCAAACCTGGAAAAGCAACAATATGTTAACTTGGAGGGATTATTCAAGGTATTATTACAATGAATTTGAATATGGTGTAAGAAGATGAAACGTAGGAAATTGAATTAGCTTTCTGAATCTACATTTTTTTATTCATAGACATTTTGAGTAACTATGTCAAATTTGATTTTTTCTAACAATGGTATCTTATTTTTCCAACAAAATATAAGGTATATTTTTTGTTCATGTAGGTGTTGAGTACCTTGATGATGGAATTTCATTCAAAATATTTGCATACTTGTAGAGAACCTATTTTTCTTGTGCCATGTATTTTTTGGAAATTTTTAATATTAACTTCATATATATATATATATAGATAGATAGATAGATAGATAGATAGATAGATAGATAGATATATTTAAATTATCAAAGTCAACATATGCCTAAAATTACAATGTCTTTTGTTCGTGCAGGCTAAGAGGGTCTTAACATGATCAAACCATTTTTTTGTTTAGATCGTAGGTATCGGTCTCCTCTAGTGCCACATATAACTCATTTGAGAAATGGTTAAGCCAAGAAAAAGTTATAGAAAAAATAAGAGAGGTATGTATTCTAGGATTTTGATATATGTGAAGAAGAAAATAGATTAAAAATAGTAAACAATATATATTTTTTTAAATTTTGTATTTGAAATCTACATAGCTGACTCTATCTATGTCTGTAGTTTCGTCAACAAATGAATTGTTTAGCCTATAGAAAAATAACTTCAAAGGCATAGATATAGAGGGGTATTCACAAAAATGGAGGTTTTTATCAATTTGCAGATTGAACCACTAGGTTTGTCATCCCGAACCTAAATCTGAGCCAATCAAGTCAACATACACCTTATCAATCCCACCCAAAAAGTTTGAATTCAAAAGAATGCATGCACGTTCTTAGGAGAGCGCACGTGCTCTAGAAACACACACACACTCTTATAATTCATTCCCCTCTTTATTTCTCTCTCCTCCCTCTCTTACATCTACCCCCCCTCTCTATCTCCCTCTCTACCCCCTTGTCTGTCTCCCTCTCTCTCCCTGATCTGGATTATTTTGGGAATGAAATGAAAGAATATATATTACAATGAAATACACATAAAAATTGCCAGAAACAGAGAAATACATCAATACCTGATTTTTATTAATGAAATAAATGTACATAAATTGTAAAAATATAGAGTTCGTAACTTTTGCATACGATCTTCGTTTTAGGTGCGCGATATCCCGTTGGAAAGGTCTTTTCGAGAAATACACATTATGCCATCAAAATCTGACTTAGTCTATAGTTTGATTGTGGAAAGCGAAGAAAACACTGTTTAGAGCCCTAAAACGACCCTGTAAGTACAAAAAGATGTACTGACATGAAAAATTCCAAAATAAACCAGTTGGAATAGGTGGGCGACAACCAATATCCACCTAGATGTTGTGTAGGGATTCAAGACAACCCATAAGTGCAGAACCCACAATTACAAAGAAATGTCCTCATTATAGAGAAACGTGTTGAACTAATAACTGTCAAGATGGGCCAGTTGTAATTTGGAATAGGTGGGTGGCCACCAATATCCACCTGGATCAATCCTCCCCCCTTAGGAAGAAATGGTATCCATTGCATTGAGTTCTCAGGGAAGAGGGGAAATCATTTTGTGAATCTGAATCTTGGTGAGCTACATCCCTTGTTGGAGAAGTTGTGTTGCTTGGTCTGTGGAAGGCTGTCACAAACCTGTTGATGGCAGGGTTGAATTTGTTCCACCAATCTGTTCTCTCTGGGCTTGACGAGGCATTGTGTAGGCACCATTGTAGGTGAAGACACAATATCTTCTTTCTCTTCTGCAATCTTCTTCTACTGGATAGAAGGTGCCAAGGCTGCAATGGTTGTAGTGGCTTTCTGTGCATCCTTTGAATAGACTATGAAGAGGATGAATTTTGCAGTATAAGAGATTACCTTGTGGCATTGTTTTGGTGGAACAATAGTAAAAAATACCTCTGGTATCCTGTAGAGATGACCCCCACAATAATAATGACACTACAAGGTCAAGGCTCATAAACAACATGAAATTTCCACATATATGGTTGGCCCAAAACAACATAACATACAACAAGAGGGGAAACATCACACACTACCTCATCCTTGAAGGGATGGATTCCATAGGACATGTGGAACTGCTGGTTGACACGAAGCTCTCGTCCCTAGTGAGGCCACCGGATGTTGTATGGATGTGGGTGTGGTGTTTTAGACAACCACAAATGTTTGACAACCTCAGCTGAGATGAGGTTCTTTTGGCTACCACTATTAACAATGAAATGCAATGGGGTCCCCTTCAACCACATCTGTGAATGGAAGAGGCGCTCCCCCTCTTCAGGATCTATTGGGTCTTCTGGTTGAATTATTGCGATCACGACAGTAGTAGTAGGGTCTGCGTCGATGATCTGTCTATTTTCAATATTTTCTAGATTAGATTATGAATCATGGTTCAGCTCCTTGTCTTTGACCTCGACCACCAATGACTGTTTTGAGCGACATTCATTGGTATAGTGCAAGGAGATTTTGTGGAAGTCGCACCACTTCCTAATGTCATTCTTCATCTTTCCTTTACCCTTCTTTTCCTGTGTCTTAGATTGGTTGTCAGAAGGTTTTTAGTTAGGGTTGTCTTTACCATGCTTTGGTTGTTTTGGATTTGCAGACCCAAACTGCCATTTGTTCTGGTGCCTAAACTTTTTCTCAATTTTGACAACATATCGATAGGTAACTCCCAATGATGAGATGTTTAGGAAATCCATTTTGGTTTGGATGTACATATGTAGAGCCCCAAGGTATTTCAAAACCAGATGACGCTCATAGTATTTGATACCTAGCTTGGTGCGTGAGGTATGGAAAGTATTTGTGAACTCTGACACTGCTTGGCTCTTCTCTTGCTGTAGTGTGGTCCATCTCATGTACTAGTATTCATAGTTATCAACAAGGTAGTATTGTTCCTTGACCACATCCAAAAAAAAATCACAAGTGGGCTCGACCCCATATATTTCAGATTCCTTTGTGGAACTTTTCTCCCAGTAAGTTTCCCACCAATGTTTGACATGGGGGAGAGCCTTGAGGAATGTGAAGGTGATATTTTCCCTATCGGAAAAATTGTGAACATAGAAATAACCTTCTAGTAGACTCAACCATTTTTTTAAGGCATCTGCATCTATTTGACCTTCAAATATGGGAATATAAAAATTAACTTGTACCTTGAATGGAGAGTTTCCTCCAAAGAGGATGTACTGACATGAAAACTTCCAAAATAAGCCATTTGGAATAGGTGGGCGGCCACCAAGATCCACCTGGATGCTATGTAGGGATTCAAGACAACCCTATAAGTGCATAACCCACAATTACAAAAAAAGTCCCCATTATAGAGAAACATGATGAATTGAAAACTGTCAAGATGGGCCAATTGGAAATTGGAACAGGTGGATGGATCCACCTGGATCACTCCCTCACACTCATATGCATGGTAATACCTAGACATGGTAAGAATTAGACATCACAAGTTATGGAAATACCTAGACCTAGACCTTACCTTGACATGCCTCATACTCTCACACCCACTCCCTCTCT
>ML830750.1:68626-82634 GCA_009831015.1 Picea engelmannii | reverse complement strand
TGTACCTTACCCATTACAATAATTTGACATGGTTCATCATCACCCAAATAAACCTGTCCAAAATCACCTTGAACATAATCTTGGAAATATTTCCTATGGGATATGGCATGAAATGAATCCCCTGAATCTACTACCCAAGATTCAGTAATATTATATAAAGAAAGAATCAAAGCATCTTGTAACACATCACTTGTTACATTTTGTTCCTGATTTTCCTCTTGTTGTCTATCTCTTTGTTTCTTTGGAGCTATGTAGTCTTTCTTTAGATTTCGTTTCTTCCCACAATTCCAACACTCTATCTTTCCTAGTCTAGATTTGGATCTTCCCTTCCTAGTGATGCAAGAGAATCTGACAGTAAAATCCAGAATTGACTATATAGGTTAATAAACATTTACCAAGGGAGTTGGTTCCCTAATTTTTCATTTATTTTTAATAGTTATAATGATATATTTAGAAGGTATCGAATATTTTATGGTTTGAAAGGTTTGAGTGTTTTCCTATGTAATATAAAATAAATACTAAGATATGGGATGATAATAATCCTCATAGGATTTTTAGGCATTTGTTAGAGTTCCTGAGATATCTAGATCTCATTTTTATGTAAAATAAGCATGTGTGAGAGAGGTGAGATAGAGGTTAAAATGAGAGTATATGAATGTTGGATAGATATGGGTGCAATAGAGAATTGTGTAAAGTGATTTGTGTGTTGTATGTTTAAGGTTTGAGCAACTGAAAAAACTAGTGTAATTATGATATGTTTTAATTGAGATATCTAGTTTTTTGTGTGTTAAGTTGTTGGTATATTCTGTTGAATTCATTCAATATATTGTCTCTTGGATATTGTAATGTATGCATTTATAGGAAATACCACATGCAGTTGATTCCAACCATGTTCTAAAACTCAGTTTCAAAAATATTTCCCTATTATTTGTCTTCACAGGAACAAACAATCACGATTTGGAGCAGTGGAATCACCCCTTGAATATTTGTGACACATCGATATTTCTTTTCGAATTCCATGTAGAGTTGTTTGTGAACCATTGGTATTATGTGTTGAGTACCGTGCATAGAGGTTTTTGTGACATATCAGAGTTGTTTATGAACCGTTGGTGTTATTTGTTGATTTATGCACATAGAGTTGTCTGCAACAAATCTTGTTGGTATTGGTCATTGATTCTTACACACAGAGGTCTATCTGCGTAGTGGTGTTTATGCACATTGTTATCTATAATAGATCAAAATTAAATGCTATAGGAAAATCAAATTTGAGTGTCTATTTGTGTTGATCCGATTCCAGATAAGCAGCCCAAATGTTAGATGCCGACAGAGTATTGAAAACTATGTGATTGTGGGTTGAAGTTGGTGGTTGATGCCATCATTTTTGGTATCAGAGCTTACACAGTAAGTGTGCTCGTGAAGAAAGAGAAGATGTTTCCCAGGAGAAGGGGTCGAGGCATACTGGTTGTAAATGTGTAATTGCAATAGGAGGTGAGGAAACTCCCAACAAATATGGAAGGTATGGAGACTTCCATGAAGAGGGAACCTGATATAGGAGATATCAATGAAATTGAAGAAGCAACAACCTTTTAGGAAGAGGAAGAATAAGAAACATGAAAAGAGAGATTGATAACAATGGTCACAAATGTCTGTGTCAGACCAAAGGTAGAGATACCTATGTATGAAGGTAACGTGAATGTTGAAGAATTGATTGACTGGATTAATGCCTTGGACAAATACTTTGATTATGAATATGTCTATGAAGGAAAGTAGGTAAATTATTCAATGACATGGCTAAAAGGTCATGCATCTCTATGGTGGGATGAATTGCAAGCTGATAGGAACTAAAAAGGTAAAGCCAAGATTGAGAATTGGTATAAGAGGATTTCTAAGTTCAAAAGCAAGTTCATTCCTATGGATTACCAGTTGAATTTGTTCAGGTGGTTACAAAAACTCAGATAGAAGGATATGACTATCAAATAATATACAAAAGAATTTTGCAGGTTGACAATTAGAGTTGGTCATATTGAAGAGGATGTTGAAAATGTTTCCAGGTATATTAATGGATTGAGGTATGATATACAAGACAAAATTAGCATTTTATTCTTGAAGATAGTTGAGGATGCCTATCAAGGATATTTGAAGATAGAGGAGAAGTTGTCTAGAAAACAGAGCCAGAATAACTGAGGAAGAGGTGAAACAAGAGGCAAAGGAAAATCCAGTAACATGGGGAGATTTCAGACTCCAAAATATGAAGGAGGAAGTTTAAGCTCAAGTAGTCAATCATCAAGAGGTAGAATATTTTTTTGAGAGGCAGATAAATTAGATGTTATACCTGTGGAAAGATAAGACATATGTCATGGGACTATCCAGAAAATAAATCAGTAGGTCATAGAAATGCAAACATAACATAAGTTGAAGAAGAGAATGTGAATGTAGTCACATAAGAATAAGTTCCTAAGGTAGTGGAATCAATTTTTCTAAAAAGTGTTTTGATCAAATGATAGAAGGAAGATAAATAACCAACTCAGAGGAAAAGTCTATTTAGGACTATATGTAACGTACCAAATCTATTATAATAGTAGAAAGTAGAAATATTGTAGAGAATAACAACATAACAACACAATATATGCAACAATGACACCAAAATAATACCTTCATTGATAGGAAACAACCTTCACTTTTGTTACGAGGAAAATCTCTCTATGGCTAGGGGTAAACCACAACAGACGGAAATGACTGCAGAAATCAACTCTAATATCAAGCATTCTATATAAACAAATATGCTATCAAGACAAGATAAAGGCTTACCTCATCCAAAAATTCAATGAAGTCCACCATTAAGCACTTGACCCAAAGAAATATACCTGAACTAGTCCTCAACAACCAAGTAACGCAAGAATATGGTGATAATAGGTAATTTTATCACATTCAATAGAATAATCCATCAATATTCATAAAAAATACACCCATGGAATAAACATTCAAATATTCACAAGATATCAATTGGATGAGAAAAGAGTATTTCTATTAAGATGTAATCAATAGAAGTGAATGATTTACAAACTTCCGTGTCGACACAGTTCGGAACCAAGAAACTAATTTCCTTCCAACTAGGCCTCCACCACTTCAATCCTCCACCAAAGGAAAGTTCATATAAGAGAGACAATGAGGTTCTCAATCAACAAGGAAATATCTTGGGGGCTGAACACTGTGTTCAGACTTAAAGGACAAAGGGATGCAGACTCAATGTGAAGTGAATAATTTCTCCAGAGTAACTTTGCTCTCAAAGTTGAATTCTTTCTCCTCTTTTCCATAACTCAGTTTTGGCACATTTATAGCCTTCAAGTGGAACTGAAGGGTCAATTCATAACGTTTCTAGTATATGGAAGGACAATGATCATTGATCTCATGACGTGACATGGAAACCCGACACCATTTTTTAATTTTGGGAACAAATCCCGATGTACGCGGGTTGTAGTGGTGCAACCTGCGTATATGCATGCTGTAATATAGGAAGGGTGCATATATGTGGAAAAATCATGTTTCTAGCTATGGGATTTGCAAAAAGGGACTTCAAGTCTACATAGGGAAATGTAAAAGGGCCCTCTCTGAAAGTTTGCCTAGGGTGAGGCAAATCTTGCTATAACATATGCCCTCTAATGTGTGAGGTTAGAGGAGTATCTGCGATGGATGAAATACATTATAAAGACCCATAAGTGGAGTAATGGGGACCCATCTAGAAGAACTAGTTTCTCATTGCAATCTGTATTGATTTTTCATACATGGTTTCCAATTTGAATTACACTGCAGATCCCTGTGAAAATATACCAAACAACTATCCATGGCCATGAATAGGCAATAGAAAGGTGGCTACATGCCAAAGGTTGTCATAGTCATGAAAAAGGCCCAGTGAAAATAGTCTCAAAATCAATCTGACAATATCTGTATACAATGGAGTACAATCGAATCTCTCGTGATCACTGAAGTCACATAGGTACTGGTCCAATGAAAGGTAGCAACAACTCCAGAAATTTGTGACTATAAAATGATGTCTTCAATTATTCTACACAATATTCCAAAGGTGCAAGTATACATCATGTTAATAAAGGAGTTGAGGTCGAACACAATGAGACTTTGTTTGATTACCAGTCATTGAGGTGTACTGTTAACAAATGAGATACAACCTACCGATGATGAAAGTAGGTATCAATGGACTGAGTACATTCTTACAAGTTTGAATAAAGGAGTTAGGGTCGAACACTTGAAGAATCCATTGATCAAGAGACATTGATGTATTCCCAAATGTTGATGGCGATAGAACCTGCCACTAACAACTACAAGCCTCTAGGTACTCATAGGACTCTAGGTCTCATCTCCAAAATAGATGAGTTGAAGTCGATGGAAGGAGACCTATTGAAAGGAGAGAATTAAGACATCTCTCATCATTCAACATGAGGTACAAAGCATGATCTCTATTATTAGGAGGAAATCAGACAAAGAACATGTTCACAAACCAACGACCCTGTCTGTCTTTCGTGTGTGCCAGGTGCAAGAGGTACATGAAAAATTCCCTCTGAATAGAAGCCAATGAGGAAAACTGTTGGCAAAGGCGAGGAAACCACCAATAGGGATAATGGTCTCCAAGACACTGCATGAATCCCAATGTGTGAATAGATGTATTTCCATCGAACACAAGGGAAACCACCCAGTCAATAACCAATGATGAAATGTCGATTGTTGGGTTCAAGGTTACCTACCAATGAGGAAAGTAGGACTAGGGTGCGTAATAGGACTACAAATTCATGTGATTATAAGACAAATTGAGAGTATGATTGACATGCAAAGTCAAGAGTTCTGAGGAATTACTGACACGGGTTGATAGACATCCTTTGAACAAGAGTATGAGACATATGGAAGACTCTGGCAACATAGACTCAATGATGAAACTTTAAGATGTGGGAAGCATCAATCAAACTCTCCATAGGGATTGGAAGAGTAACCAGTCGGAGGAGTAAACTCTATGTAACGAGATCAACTTTCTAAGTTCATTCTAAACCCAAAATTATGATGACAAGTGGACTCAAAAATTTTGTTCTCTGTTCAAAGGTGACACGACTACTGCCAATATAAGATAATACTCCCTTCCCACCCGTTTTTTTTTTTTCTCAAAGTCAAATGAATGTTATGATACAGAGGAAGAAACGAGTGTCACAAGTAAGAAAAACTAGTTCCAGAAGTGGAACATACGTATTCTCAATGCAAGGAAGTGCATGCGGGAGATGGACACTCATGGGAATGTTCCCTCCTAGGTGTAGGGTGTCAAGTTGTGAAGGATATAAACAAGGCTCTTCTTGGTTGAGGATGCAAAACTGTTGAGGAAAACGGTTTATAATGCAAAGAGAGAACTGACAATAGGCTCAATACTGCAAGCAAGGACATGATATGCGATCACAACTTAACACCAAAAAATTTCCTTTTTCGTAATATTAGTCTACTTGGTTTGAAAAAGGGATAAACTTGCACCAAATAGACATCCTTTCAAATCAAATTTACGAGTGTGAAAGAGACAAGTTCAATCGACAATATTTTATCTTTTTAGATGAGTTGGAAAGGAGCTTAAATCAGACTCATTGAGAAATGTCTAAGAAGCATGTCATGGGGAGACCAAGGCTCCCGTACAAGATTCCTGTGAAAGGTCGACATCTTACAAATAGCTAACACAATCTTGGGAAAACTCAAATTTCTCCAAGTCAAGGAGGATAAAGTGTTAGCGGAGGTTACTGTCTCTATGATATATTGAATAATGTCTCTTACTTGAAAGGACACAGGAGGAGACATTGGATACCCCACAAGACCATCCCCGTCAAAGGCAACCTCTCTAGGACTTGGAGGGAGATTACTCGGGGAGAGTAGAAATCTCTCTTGTTCATAAGGTGAAGTACTAGAAATGTTAATGACATGGTTGAAGGACGCATCACCCTCCAAGGGAAGGGTTGGATTGACTGAAGATTGCATCAGTACGACAACTTATTCAACCATTGGATGAATAATATGTGTGGAAACAAGGTCGGGAGATGCATCACCCTAAAAAATGGGAGTGTGGTCAGGTTATGATTGCATCACAATGAATTCCATGTAAATCAAAGGAGAAACAAAATGTAGGGAAACCATAGATGACTTAGAACCTGAAGGGCCCTCAGGTGAAAACTACACTTACGGTATCCCAGCGGTAGCAGGACATAAACGAGTAAGGTGATCTCCTTTGTAAGTCCTTCAAAGGAACTTGGTCTTATGCCTAACATGTCTAGGCTTCTCAATCATGTGAATGCCCCCAATGCCATTTACAATGGATAACGACATGCTCTTAGCGTGACTGGAAAAGTATGGAGGTTCATCTCCCACATGATGTACAAACGTTGGAGATGTGATATCGATATGAATCATAGCGACTAAAGTGATTCCCCCAACATGAATAGAAGTGAATTGTTGTTGGTCTACAATGTGAATTGAAGAGGTTGTCGACCAATCTCCAACATGACTAGCAGTGGTTGGTGATGGAGCTCCAATATGACTAGAAGTGACTAGACTAGTGACAGTGGTGAGTTGTGGCAATTGAGACCAAGGTCCCAAGAAAGATTGGTTTTGATACATTGTAGACCAGGAAGGATCTTGGTTTACACCCTGTCCCTATCTAGAAAGGTAGTATCCTTCGCCTAATCGATCCATAGATATTTGTACATGCATCATCACTAAATAAAATGTCTGCGAAGAGACAAAAGTATGATAAGGATTATTCAAGTGAGGATATATGTTTCTCCCATGTGAAGGGGTTTCATGAAGAGGGTATCCTGTACCATAAAAATGGTTCCCTCCATATGAAATACTCAAGGATATATGGGTACCTGCCATGGGAAAAGTGTTCGTAGGAACTGACATGGCGGACGAAGGATACATGGACGAAATCCAATAAGTAGAATAACCACCCATTTGAGTACTGTCTCCTGAAAAAGAATGGCTAGGACTAGATCCGTAAGAGGGGATATTCCAACCTCCCACAGTGAGAGTTGGTTGAGGGACATGACTCCTATCAAATGAAGATGTAGACAACGGGGCCATGGTGCCCCCGGATCTAAAACTAGGATTCATATAAGTGGACAAGGGAGAGGATGGAAATGGTGAAGGCATGTTTGGCATATCACTAGGAAAATGACTAGAGACCCAAGGCATGGACTGAGTATCATAATTTTACATACCATTATGAAAAGTGGATGGATTCATCCCCATGAAATGAGTGAACGTCATTGGGGGGGGGGGTGTAGCGGTAAAGGAGGGAGCCATAGGAAATCCATTATCCATGATAATGACAACTCAAGGCATTGTATAAAATCTCAAAGGTCTACTAATAATCAAAGAGCACACTGAAAATAATCAAATGACCAATATGAACACAAACAGGATAAAGTGGTTGAAAGGGACATCCCTCTCTAAAGTAGGTATGCCTTGCCTGAGAGGGGATTGAGACTCCGCTGCTAAATATTGGAGGAAACAAAATCTATTTTAAGGGCCCTCGTGGGCTTAACAACCAGTCGGTTAGATCCCCCTGGATAGGTAATCCTCCATAAAGGCTGTGTACTTTTTGACCCTTATCTGACCCAAGATACCTGCAAAATAAGCCCTACAAGTAACCTATTTGGTACCTAAGTCAATCAAATAAGAAACCATAGTATAACCGATGCAAAGCCGAATAGTCGTAAGTTAGGTCCACCGTATGGGGAGGGTAGAAAAGCCTGAAACCTTGAAAGCACCGCCTCTCATGGAGGTAAGGGAACTAGCAAGATCTCCATATACGAATACATCCCCAGAAACATATCTGACGCTAATAAGGTATCGAGGGGATATCCCTTCAAACAACATCATGCGACCTCATGCTTAACTCCAGTGTAAGCGGAGCCTCCTGATATTACCAATTATACAATGGATTTCTCCACTCCCTTAGTCATACACATATGTTTTTTTTTTTTGGTTAATGGTTGGTGAAATCGACATCTAGTTGGGAACGTAATCATGTTATCCAACTGCTACCACTATAACCTCCAGGTGTTCCCATGCTACACACAAGTTTAGTCAAGGGGAGTTGAACTACAAACCTCATAGAACTTCATATCACAACACTTTCCATTTGAGCTCCCCCCCGGAGGTAGTCAGACACATATGTTGATTTAATAGCCTTGGAGAAGTTTACTCACAAAATCCTATTCCAAGGCTTTAAATCCTAAGCTATTTTATGCACCTTAGAAAAATAAAATTGTTACTCATCAATTTTAAATTATAGCTTTACTTTTAATGGAATTGCTTACTCAAAAGGTGTGGCTGTGAAACTAGTGATGTTATAACTCAGAGAGTAAAATAAATGAATATGAATGCTATTGTTCCTGAGTTTATGTTTTAACGCTATAAAACATACCGTAAAGGCATCCGTAAATGATTTAAAGAAATGATTTGGGAAAAAGGAAACAAAGAAAGATCAGAGCAGATTCAGTTTCTCAACTGTCTCTGTCTTGCTTCCTGTTGTTCTTGGATGCTAATGTCTCGCTCAATAGCAGCCCATGATCGTTCTAACTCAACTCGGTTAGTTGCTATTTGTAAAATGGTATTGAATAAATTTAAGGCAATATTGGTTTGGTCCTTAAGGCCTGGTTCAACGTTGGGTTGTCTGCTACTAGGGACAATTATGCATGATAAAAATTTATTTGTTTGTAAATGGATTTTAATCAATTGGCTACTTCAGATTTCCAGAGATGAGATCAAGGAAAACAATTTTAAAATCTAAAACAAAAATGTAAACACATTCAAGGTCGTTTCCTGGTTTTGTAACAATTTCGAAAATTATAAACAACAAATAAACACTACAGAGAAATATAAGGCTTTAATCGAGAAAGAATCTTATATTTCAATAGACAATGATGAAAGAAAATTGAGGTTTCTAACAAGGGTTAAGAATTAAAGAACAAAAGCTTTACAGGTCTTAAAATTGCTAATGCAATTTCAGAGGAAAAACTATAAACCATTTAACATCCAAACCAACCTGAAAATATAAATCAATGATGTATATAACTTCAAATTGATTACTTATTAGAAAAAAATTTAAACGGAAAATTTAACAAAGTATAATAAATAGGGGAAGACACATACTTACAAAGTTGCAGGATCCAGAATCTCGTTTGCGATTTATATTCCGATGTATTTCAAAACTGATATTACAAAAATGGCTCTCTCCAAAATTTCTGAAGCCTTTTCTCAGCCTCTAGAAACTATATTTATACATTTTCATCAAAGTTTCTCGTTGGTGACTAACCAACTTCCTAATATTACGGTTACATAAAAATAATGTCAACCGTTTACAATTTCTTTTTAATTTCTAATAATAAAAACATTTAAAAAAGGTTTCAAGCTTGCGTTGACGAACTTCCTTTTTCTGCATCAACACACTGAACACATTTTCCCAAGAAATTTACTAAGATCCTGGGAGCTTCAGGTATCTCATTTGCTTCAAATGAGAAAAATCTCCTCTGTAATTCAGGCAACCGACTTTCTATCATTCTTTCTGTGAATTTAACAGTTTTCAACTTTAAACTTGAAGTCACCATCCACTTGTTGATCTCTGTGATGTTGATCAATTTGATGTTTGAAATCTCTGATTTATTTTCTTCCAACTCTTATCTAAACTTCAGCTGGTGCTTGGCAATATTGATTTTGCCTAACAATCCAGAACAACCATCTGTTCCAATGTTTAATGAATATTTTTCAAAGAGATCGAAGATTCCTTGGCAATCTTTATTAACTTCTCTTGTGATTCGTTTATATTCGTCCAGCTTTGTTTCCCATACATTAATCATTATATCCCCTTTAACCTATTCAAAAATAGATAATTTCTTAGTCTTTCCAATTTCTTCCTTTGATGAGAAAGCCACTGCTTTCTGAAAAGTTGTCCTAGCTGCTTTCACCTCTCTTTCTTTCTGGAACACATTCTCCAAGGACTTATTTGATTCCTGAAAATAATTCTGGATTACTTCCAGATTCAAGAATACTTTTTGTTGTTCCTCCTCTATTCTTACATATATCTCTGATGCCTGTGTCCTGAAATTTTCAAGTTCAACTACCTGGTTAGTAATAGAAATAATCTTATCTTGCAATTGTTTATTTTCTTCTCCCAGCTTTTGAACCTATTCCTGTGTGACCTGTATCAAGTGTTTTACCTCATCCAAGTCTTTATTTAATTTTTGGATTTCTTTCATATCTTTAAGTCTATCTTTTTCTAGACCCTTCTGTATTCCCCAACTAATATTTCTTTCATTTTCTTTTAGCTTGTCTTGCAGCTGGATTATTGTTTGGTCCTTCTATTCAAGCAAATTTGTTAAATTGCCTATAGAATACATGTTTGCTGATGCTATTGCACCCATTGTATCTGCTAATTCTGTAGCAAACTCTCCATCCTTGAGTTTCTTTCCATCTATAATAACTCTATGCTTTTTAATCGTTCCTTCTCCTCTTGGATGAATTTTCTGTTTCAAGACTGCTCTTCTCTTTTTACTAAAAAAGTAATCCGATGGGGGGATTTCATCTCTTGAAATCGGCTCGAGATCACTAACATATAAAACTCCTTCATGGGGGATTCTGAAAGTCGACTATAATGGAGTTAAAGAAGTAATAGGACTACCAAGTTCTGTTGAAGTTGTTCCTCCTATTTTTTCTAGAATATTCTTCATGATTTCTGGAATTGTTTCTGGTTCTTTTCCCTTATCCATTCCTGATTCTTTTGTTTGAGAACCCTCAGTGTTTTTGGAAGGTATCTCAATATCCTTCAACTTACCGTTGTCATTTTTTTTACCCTGAGTATTAGTTTCAAACCTTGGAGGGTTTTCTTCCTGTTCTGGCGATGGGGTCGAAATTTCACCCTGTAAAATCTTAGGCAGGCAGCTTCGCCTATGGATTTTAAAAGATGCAAACCCAGCCTATGAGTCAGGTGGAAAGGCCTGGACTCTGTTCAACACTTCTTCATAAGAATTAACATCTTTAAAAATATCATCATAAATAGAGACTTCATGTTCATATGCCTTTAAATTACAATGTATGTAATGCCTACTTATTATTTGGTAGGGGTCATATTTTTCATGCTCAATATTTACTATCTTCACTTCTTCCAATGACTCGACCTCTACCTTAGAATAGCCTAAATTTGATAAAGGAAATTTCCCGATATGAATAGGGAAAGATGGCCATGCCTTTTTCTGAAGTGCTTTTAATTACAACCCAATACCACCCTTAGCTAACTGATGAGCTACTTCTCTGCATACCAATCCGTCTGGTAAGAATTTCGGGAGTGCATGAGGAGGAATGGAACAACCATAAACCCTAATATAGGAAAAAGTTTCCTCAATAAACTAGTCGGCAACTAATTTAAGGCTTTCTATGACTGCATCAGAAATGCGAGGGGGTTTGCATCCAAAAAATAATTTGTGCATAGGAATAATGACAAAGTGATAGACATCATAAAAAACATCTTTAGCTTTTTCCTCCCAAAGGGCTGAGTGGTATTCATGAATGGGTTCTGGACATGAGATACTCCAACTCCAATAAATTAATGGAAAGGGGGTCATAAAGCAGATTGCATCCATAATATATGCAGACATATAAAAAGACACTAGTTGTCCTTTCGACTTGGCTTCTTTGTAATTTAAAATTTCTTGTGTCAGGTTATCCGATAAAATTTTATGCCAGTTAAAACTATTTCCTTCTGAAACTTCCTCTAAGAAGGGTACCCAGTCTGCATGAAAGTGACAGGGATCTTTTCTCCCGAAAAGTCTGCATAACATCATGGCTACATAAACCATATATTCGCTTAAGGAAGATGTAGCATAAATCCCATGAGAATTAGCCCTAAACTTTGCTTCAGACCTCACCCATCCTTTAATCATATCGGGGTATGTCTAGTATGCCTCAATACATTCTTTTCTCTAAAATTTAGCTAAAAATTCAGCATTAAAGGTGTGTTTATAATTCGGCGATAGTTTATACATTACTTGAATGTGCTCAGGCCGAAATGAGCCGACGATAGCTCCTTGCTCATTCTGAATACTCCTTGTTGGGATATCTACCTTATCCAAAGACCAGCTGACCATGTTAGTATATGCCACCAGCCTCGGACGCACAACAACCTTATGAAGTTCAGACTCAACAACGTCCCGGAGATGATTTTCAGAATCAGGGTCTGCATACCTTAACTCATCCTCCAGCAATTCAAAAACTTGAGCCCATGATTTGATGGAGTGTATGGCGTGTGGAGTAGTATCCGAGATAATATCACCTTCCTGTGTGTCTTCATTTTTCTTCGGTGCCTTTTTAGGTGCCATGGCTCTGTGTTTGACTTAAAAACCTGTCACAGATAGTGGAATGAATAAGCTCAGCTTAAAATGTAAATACAAATGTTTGAACTTTTACTTAGAATATATTTTAAAAAAGACGAGATTTGTACAACTATCACGAATTTAAAGCTCTTAATGTAGAAGATATTTTTGGAGATATGCATTTAATATCCATACTTAGGCGCTCTCGGATTTTCAAATAAAACAAGAAACTTGCTTAATCGGAAAACGAAGCATTAATGAACACTTACAGAAAGATTATCTTTAAACCTTCTTTAGAAAGAAGATTTATTAGTGTTAATTATAGATTAAATCTGAAAACATGACTTTTCGGGGTTTCGACAATCTTGATGTCGAAAGGTATGTCATCGGAAAAGCTCGATCCCCGAAAATGCGAAATCGCGAAATAGCGATGTTTTATTTAAGATTTAAACGTTTTTTGCATGTTAATTAATCGAGATTAGACCCTTTCGGGATTTCAGGAAACATGATGACATGAGACATGCTCTCATGGAATCGTGAATCGCGAAATCGCGAAATCACGATGTCTTGTTTATTTTTTCAATATACGACTTAACTTATCTTAATTAACTGAGTAATCATGATTAGGGCCAAAACAGAGTTAGTTAAGTTTTAACGTGAATTATGAATCGGGATTTTGGAAATCAGGATTTCGGGAAATATGATGACAAGAGACGTGTTCTTACAAAACCGTTGATCCCGAAATCGCGACATAATTATCTTAACTCTTAAATTTTCTTAAAAGTGAATTAATTAATTCGTGTTTTAATTAGGACTTAAATGTATCGGGGAATCGAGGATCGGGGTTTCATGATTAAATTAGCGTTTAACATTTGTTTACAGAAAACCCTGAATCCCGATTTCTTTCACGTTTAAATTAAAAAATCACAAATTTTGAATTACAGCCCGTTTTAAATAATTTTTCAAAGAGCGTTGGAAAACTTATATTTTGTAAACTTTTTCCCGTATTTATTCAAAAATAAATGATAAAAAGGCGCCGCAAATTTAGAAATGACGAAATTCTTATTTTAAGAAAGTCGAAACCCGAAAAACACAAAAAATAAAAATCTAGGCCTTAAGGATTAAAGATTTTTAAGATCTGTTTCAACATAGGCTCCAACTGGGAACCTCATCTCCCTGTGGGACGAGGAGAACATGTAGACTCAGTGCCTTCATTGGGTAAATGGTGTCAAGGGTTTATCACTGCTAAACTGTTTAAAGGATAGGAAAAAGAGAGATTTTATAAAACCTAGAAAATCTTTTCAAAACTTCTTATTTGCTTTAGACTCAGTTGTAGTCTTCTTCATAACATTCTCTTTCCCGTTCTAAATTTAAGTTAGTATTAAGATGATTAGAAAAATCTTAGGAAACTTAACAGATTTTGTAAATTTCATCTTGCATCAATCAAAGTAAAATTTATAATTTTTTAATTGGGGAGCTCTATTTTGACTTAAGACGAATATCCAGTTTTTGAAAAACTGATAACTAGAATAGAGTAATAGATAAGTATGACAACCTTACAGACACCTCAGATATTGCTTCACTGCCAGCAGGCCTGTTCAGTA
>ML830750.1:27014-57758 GCA_009831015.1 Picea engelmannii | reverse complement strand
ATTTCTTGGTCTCAAATTATATTTTTCCTGTAGTTCAGCAATAATATCATCTGCAATATTTTGATATGTGAAATCATCAATCATATTATTGCTAACCTGTTCTTTCGATGTACTTTCTTTATTTAAAGATGCTTCGTAATCCTATCTAGATAAATAAGGGGATTTATTATCATCACCAAGGTTGCTAATATCTTCATCGATTTCTTCAAAATCTCCTAAATCTTCCTCTCTGATTTAGTTTTCACTTTTAAAAGGTGTTTGAATTTTTTGATCTTCATTTTTAACTGTTTTCTGTGGTCCTTGAGGTTCAAGATTTCTTCGAAAATCTTTTCTAGGGAAATTATCTCTTTTCGATTTTTCTAGTTCCATTTTTGATATTTTGTTTGAAAGTTCTCGAATGACCCTAGCCATCTCTTCTATTATATCCCCCGAGGATTTTCCTGACCCTGAAGGTCCACCTTGCTCTTTAAAATTTTTATTTTCTTTGTTTCCAGTTTCAGTCTTCGCTTTAAGTTTCCCTGATGCCATCATATTTGATTCAATCTCAAGCACATCATCCTGCATTTTTGTGAGATCTATTGATCTCCTTTCTCTCAATAATAAAGCAAAGTCAGGGTCAAAAGCGCCAGCAAATGTCACTTTAGCCGCAGGTTGTGATGGTTTAACCTCAACTGGAATTTTATTGTATAACTTATTGAACCTCTATGTGAATTCTAAAACTGATTCAGAGTTTTTCTTTCTAAGGGATCTGAATTCAGTTAAGTAGTAGAGGTGATCTTTCCTCTCTCCCCATTGTCTAATGAATGAACTTCAAGTTCTTCAGAGGATCTTAAAGATCCATCTACTAAGGATCGAAACCAGGTCCTCACCTGTCCCTCGAAATTTTGAACGAGTAATCTAGAATAAACATCTTCATGTTCTATTCCGAGTATGTCATCAAATTGATAAAAAAAGTTTATATGTTCTTGGGCAGTCACATCACCTTCCCCTGTAAATTTCGGAAGGCTTTTCATATAATTCTCAGGGAGATAATGAAGAGGAATAGGAAGAACGAGGGGAGCATATCTAGCAGCCACTTTAGCGAAAATCCTGGGAAGCGGTACTTGACCACCTCTAGGAGCACCACCTCCAGCTCTAGCACCTCCTTGTGCAACCATGGTTAGATTTGGGACTGAAGTTTGGACAGTGTGAGGAGAAGATTCTCGGAAATCTGGAGAAGAAACTTCAGGAAATGAGAAAGTATCAAATGAGGAGGGAAGTGAAAGTGATCTTTCAAGAGTTTCCAATGAGTTTGATTGTGTAAAATTAGGCTGATCTATAGTATATGTGGATAAAAAGATTTTTTTTAGTGATTTTCGTGATTTTAAAATTTTTTCCGGATCGGAGACTGGCGAGGTCTGCTTGCTATCCGGGTTTTTTCTGGTATTCTTTCGGCTACTAGCCAGTTTAGTTATTGTGGAGTCGCCAAGTGAAAAATTATTAGCCTTAGAAGGTTTTATGTTCTTGTTCACTATCAACAACAAAAAATGTCAATGTTGTTCTTCCCAGGGAAAAGATTTGTTTCTTCGTTCCCCGGCAAAGGCGCCAAAAAGATGTTGTTCCTGAGTTTATGTTTTAAGGCTATAAAACATACCGTAAAGGCATCCGTAAATGATTTAAAGAAATGATTTGGGAAAAAGGAAACAAAGAAAGATCAGAGCAGATTCATTTTCTCAACTGTCTCTGTCTTGCTTCCTGTTGTTCTTGGATGCTAATGTCTCGCTCAATAGTAGCCCATGATCGTTCTAACTCAACTCGGTTTGTTTCTGTTTGTAAAATGGTATTGAATAAATTTAAGGCAATGCTGGTTTGGTCCTTAAGGCCTGGTTCAATGTTGGGTTGTCTGCTACTAGGGACAGTCATGGATGATAAAACTTTATTTGTTTGTAAATGGATTTTAATCAATTGGTTACTTCATATTTCCAGAGATGAGATCAAGGAAAACAATTTTAAAATCTAAAACAGTAATGTAAACACATTCAAGGTCATTTCCTGGTTTTGTAACAATTTTGAAAATTATAAACAACAAATAAACACTACAGAGAAATATAAGGCTTTAATCGAGAAATAATCTTATATTTCAATAGACAATGATGAAAGAAAATTGAGGTTTCTAACAAGGGTTAAGAATTAAGGAACAAAAGCTTTACAGGTCTTAAAATTGCTAAAGCAATTTCAGAGGAAAAACTGTAAACCATTTAACATCCAAACCAACCTTAAAATATAAATCAATGATGTATATAACTTCAAATTGATTACTTGTTAGAAAAACATTTAAAGGGAAAATTTAACAAAGTATAATAGATAGGGGAAGATACATAGTTACAAATTTGCAGGATCCAGAATCTCATTTGCGATTTATATTCCGATGTATTTCAAAACTGATATTACAAAAATGGCTCTCTCCAAAATTTCCGAAGCCTTTTCTCAGCCTCTAGAAACTATATTTATACATTTTCATCAAAGTTTCTCGTTGGTGACTAACCAACTTCCTAATATTACGGTTACATAAAAATAATGTCAACCATTTACAATTTCTTTTTAATTTCTAATAATAAAAACATTTAAAAAAGGTTTCAAGCTTGCGTTGACGAACTTCCTTTTTCTGCATCAACACACTGAACACATTTTCCCAAGAAATTTACTAATATCCTGGGAGCTTCGGGTATCTCATTTGCTTCAAATGAGAAAAATATCCTCTGTAATTCGGGCAACCGACTTTCTATCACTCTTTCTGTGAATTTAACAATTTTCAACTTTAAACTTGAAGTCACCATCCACTTATTGATCTCTGTGATGCTGATCAATTTGATGTTTGAAATACTGCTTTATTTTCTTCCAACTCTTCTTTAAACTTCAGCTGGTGCTTGGCAATATTGACTTCGCCTAACAATCCAGAACAACCATCTGTTCCGATGTTTAATGAATCTTTTTCAAAGAGATCGAAGATTCATTGGCAATCTTTATTAACTTCTCTTGTGATTCGTTTATATTTGTCCAGCTTTGTTTCCCATACTTTAATCATTATATCCCCTTTAACCTATTTAGAAATAGATAATTTTTTAGTCTTTCCAATTTCTTCCTTTGATGAGAAAGCCACTGCTTTCTAAAAAGTTATCCTAGCTGCTTTCGCCTCTCTTTCTTTCCAAAACACATTCTCCAAGGACTTATTTGATTCCTGAAAATAATTATGGATTACTTCCAGATTCAAGAATACTTTCTATTGTTCCTCCTCTATTCTTACATATATCTTCGATGCCTGTGTCCTGAAATTTTCAAGTTCAACTACCTGGTTAGTAATAGAAATAATATTATCTTGCAACTGTTTGTTTTCTTCTCCCAGCTTTTGAACCTGTTCCTGTGTGACCTGTATTAAGTGTTTTGCCTCATCCAAGTCTTTATTTAATTTTTTGATTTCTTGCATATCTTTAATTCTAGCTTGTTCTAGACCCTTCTGCATTCCCCAACTAATATTTCTTTCATTTTCTTTTAGCTTGTCTTGCAACTGAATTATTGTTTGGTCCTTCTGTTCAAGTAGAGTTATTAAATTGCCTACAAAATACATGTTTGTTGATGTTATTGCAGCCATTGTACCTGCTAATTCTGTAGCAAACTCTCCATCCTTGAGTTTCTTTCCATCTATAATAACTCTATTCTTTTTAATCGTTCCTTCTCCTCTTGGATGAATTTCCTGTTTCAAGACTACTCTTCACTTTTTACTAAAAAAGTTATCTGATGGGGGGATTTCATCTCTTGAAATCGGATCTAGATCGATAACATATAAAACTCCTTCATGGGGGATTCTGAAATTCGATTGTAATGGAGTTAAAGAAGTAATAGGACTACCAAGTTTTGTTGAAGCTGTTCCTCCTATTTTTTCTGGAACATTCTTCATGATTTCTGGAATTGTTTCTGGTTCTTTTCCCTTATCCATTCCTGATTCTTTTGTTTGTGAACCCTCCGCGTTTTGGGAAGGTATCTTAGTATCCTTCAACTTACCTTTGTCATTTGTTTTACCCTGAGTATTAGTTTCAAACCCTAGAGGTTTTTCTTCCTGTTCTGGCGATGGAGTCGAAATTTCACCCTGTAAAATCTTAGGCAGACAGCTTCACCTATGGATTTGAAAAGATGCAAACCTAGCCTGTGAGTCAGGTAGCAAGGCCTGGAATCTGTTCAACACTTCTTCATACGACTTAACATCGTTAAAAATATCATCATAAACAGAGACTTCATATTCATATGCCTTTAAATTACAATGTATGTAATGCCTACTTATTATTTGGTAGGGGTCATATTTTCTGTGCTCAATATTTACTAGCTTCACTTCTTCCAATGACTCGACCTCTAACTTAGAATGGCCTAAATTTGACAAAGGAAATTTCCCGATATGAACAGGGAAAGATGGCCATGCTTTTTTCTGAAGTGCTTTTAATTCCAACCCAATACCACCCTTAGCTAACTGATGAGCTACTTCTCTGCATACCAATCTGCCTGGTAAGAATTTCAAGAGTGCATGAGGAGGAATGGAACAACCATAAACCCTAATATAGGAAAAATTTTCCTCAATTAACCAGTCAGCAACTGATTTAAGACTTTCTATGACTATATCAGAAATGCGAGGGGGTTCGCATCCAAAAAATAATTTGTGCATAGGAATAATGACAAAGTGACAGACATCATAAAAAACGTCCTCAGATGTTTCCTCCCAAAGGGCTGAGTGGTATTCATGAATGGGTTCTGGACATGAGATACTCCAACTCCAATTCATTAATGGAAAGGGGGTCATAAAGAAGACTGCATCCATAATATATGCAGACATATAAAAAGACACTGGTTGTCCTTTTGACTTGGTTGCTTTGTAATTTAAAATTTCTTGTCTCAGGTTATCCGATAAAATTTTATGCGAGTTAAAACTATTTCCTTCTGAAACTTCCTCTAAGAAGGGTACCCAGTCTGCATGAAAGTGACAGGGATCTTTTCTCCCGAAAAGTCTGCATAACATCATGGCTACATAAACCATATATTCGTTTAAGGAAGCTATAGCATAAATCCCATGAGAATCAGCCCTAAACTTTGCTTTAGACCTGGCCCATCCTTTAATCATGTCGGTGTATGTCTTGTCTGCCTCAATACATTCTTTTCTCTGAAATTCAGCTAAAAATTCAACATTAAAGGTGTGTTTATAATTCGGCAATAGTTTATACATTACTTGAATTTGCTCAGGACAAAATGAGTCGACGATATCTCCTTTCTCGTTATGAATACTCCTTGTTGGGATATCTACCTTATCCAGAGCCCAGCCAACCATCTCAGTATATGCCACCAGCCTCAGACGCGCAACAACCTTATGAAGTTCAGACTCAACAATGTCCCAGAGATGATTTTCAGAATCAGGGTCTGCATACTTTAACTCATCCTCCAGCAATTCAGAAACTTGAGCCCATGATTTGATGGAGTGTATGGTGTGTGGAGTAGAATCCGAGATAATATCACCTTCCTGTGTGTCTTCGTTTTTATTCGGTGCCTTTTTAGGTGCCATGGCTCTGTGTTTGACTTAAAAACCTGTCATAGATAGTGGAATGAATAAGCTCAGCTTAAAATGTAAATACAAACGTTTGAACATTTACTTAGAATATATTTTAAAAAAGACGATATTTGTACAACTGTGATGAATTTAAAGCTCTTAATGCAGAAGATATTTTCAGAGATATGCATTTAATATTCATACTTAGGTGCTCTCAGATTTTCAAATAAAACAAGAAACTTGCTTAATTGAAAAATGAAGCATTGATGAACACTTACAGAAAGATTATCTTTAAACTTGTTTTAGAAAGAAGATTTATTAGTGTTAATTATGGATTAAATCCGAAAACATGACTTTTCGGGGTTTCGACAATCTTGATGTCGAAAGGTATGTCATCGGAAAAGCTCGATCGTCGAAAATGCGAAATAGCGATGTTTTATTTAAGATTTAAACATTTTTTGCATGTTAATTAATCGATATTAGACCCTTTCGGGATTTCAGAAATCGGGATTTTAGGAAACATGATGACATGAGACGTGCTCTCATGGAATCGCGAATCCCGAAATCTCAAAATCGCGATGTCTTGTTTCTTTTTTCAATATATGACTTAACTTATCTTAATTAACTGAGTAATCATGATTAGGGACAAAACATAATTAGTTTAGTTTTAATGTGAATTATGAATCCGGATTTTGGAAATCGGGATTTCAGGAAATATGATGACAAGAGACGTGTTCTTACAAAACCGCGAATCTCGAAATCGCGACATAATTATCTTAACTCTTAAATTTTCTTAAAAGGGAATTAATTAATTCATGTTTTAATTAGGACTTAAACGTATCGGGGAATCAGGGATCGGGGTTTCGTGATTCTATTAGCATCGAACATTTGTTTACAGAAAACCCCGAATCCCGATTTCTTTCACGTTTAAATTAAAAAATCACAAATTTTGAATTACAGCCCGTTTAAATAATTTTTCAAAGAGCGTTGGAAAACTTATATTTTGTAAACTTTTTCCCATATTTATTCAAAAATAAATGATAAAAAGGTGCCGTGAATTTAGAAATGACGAAATTCTTATTTTAAGAAAGCCGAAACCCGAAAAACACAAAAAATAAAAATCTAGGCCTTAAGGATTGAAGATTTTTAAGATATGTTTCAACAAATACAATGCAAAGTCCTAACTTCAATTTCCAATATCTGATATGCTTTTCAAAAATGCAATTTTCAATTCAATTATGAAATTCTAAATAAAATGCAATCTTTCTTTACATGCACTAATATAAGTGATAAAGACTCAAGATATCAAAATGCCAATCAATGTAAAATGCCTAATATTTTTGTATTTTTAATATAATAAAATGAAAATGAAAGGACTGGACAACAACTTGATATAAAGACTCTACTATGTGTAAATAGAGACAAACCAAGTAAGATATAAGGAAGAAAAATACCTAGCCCAAGATGCAAGAAAAATCAAATGAAGAATATGATGAGAAAGGCACCACCCAAAAATTCAACCAAAGATAGGTTTCCTATCACTCCACAAGCACTTAACAATCACCACAGACACCTAAGAAGACTCAACAATCATCAAAACCTACCCAAGAACCATCAAACCCATCAACCAAGAAACAAAGGTTGATGCATGCGACTATTCAAGGGAAAAGCATGTATGTATGAATCTTGCAGAAGTACAACACACGTATTTACACGACTTTCAAGCAAAAACAAGCATATATGTGTCAAAACTCAGCCAGGCTAAGGAGAAGGCTAAGAAACTTAGAATCAGAGTGAACAAAGGCTGTCAAGCAATCATACGAAAAGAAACTCAATATAAACGAGAACAATCTAAGGAAAAACACACTCCAAACCCCCAAAAAGAAGATTATATCCCCAGTATGGTCACCGATTTTGTTATGAGGAAAATCTCTCTATGGATAGGGGTAAACCACAATAGATGGAAATGGCTATAGAAATCAACTCTAATCTCAAGTATGCTATATAAACAAATAGGTTAGCAAGACAAGATACAAGGCCTACCTCGTCCAGATGTTTGGCGAAGTCCACCGTTGAGCGCTTGACCCAAAGAAATATGCCTGCAACTAATCCTCAACAACCAAGCAATGCAAGCATATGGTGATAATAGATAATGTTAGCACATTAAATATCATAATACATCAATATTCATAACAAATACACCCATGGAATAACAATTCAAATACTCACAAGATATCAATTGGATGAGAAAATAGTATTTCTATTAAGATGTAATAAAAAAAAGTGAATGAGTTACAAACTTTTGTGTCAGCATGGTTTGGAACCGAGAAACTAATTTCCTTCCAGCTGGGCCTCCACCACTTCAATCCTCCACGAAAGGAAATCTCATATAAGAGAGACAATGAGGTTCTCAATCAATAAGGGTAGATCTTGGGGATTGAACAATGTTTTCAAACTTAAAGGACAAAGGGATGCAGACTCAATGTGAAGTGAATAATTTCTCCAAAGCAACTTTTCTCTCAAAGTTGAATTCTTTCTCCTCTTTTCCATAGCTCGGTTTTGGCTCATTTATAGCCATCAAGTGGAAATGAATGGCCGAGTTGGAACGTTTCCAGTATATGGAAGGTCAAGGATCATTGATCTCATGATGTGACATGGAAACCTGACACCATTTTTTAATTTTGGGCACAAATCTCGATGTACGCGGGCTATAGTGGTGCAACCTGTGTATACGCATGTTGTAATATGGGAAGGGAACGTTTATGTGGAAAAATCATGTTTTTAGCTATGGTATTTGCAAAAAGGGACTTCAAGTCTGCATAGGGAAATGGAAAAATGCCCTCTATGTAAGTTTTCCTAGGGTGAGGCAAATCTTGCTATAACAACTTTTATCTTCGAGGGGGGAACCTATAGCCGAGCAATGCTACATTACAATAATTCTCAATACAAAAAATTCTCATGCCCTCGACTTATATTTATGCTAACTATATATACCAAAAGAATAATCTGGATGAAGATCTTTATGGAAGAAGAAGATTCTATTAGGTATTCATACATTTGAATTATTCTTCCTTATTACTAGGCCTTATTAATATCAACCTTTATTAGATGGAAAATATATTATTCTAGCTATGTTATGGATTAGGGAGGTTAGGTCCCTAACATGACCTCCCCCTTAAAAGAATACTTTTACTCAAGGCTTGAGATGGGGAATTTGTTGCCGAATGGTGTCTGACTCCCAGGTGGCATCTTTTGGATGTGTGTCCTTCCACTGAACTAGAACTTCCTTGATAGTGCGTTGGCAGAGACGACACTCATGTTGGTCCAAGACTGCTTATGGTTGTAACCAAATGGAACCTTCTTCATCCAAATCAGAGAGACTGGTCTGAGTATGGTACTTAATGTCGATCACTTTCTTTAAGTAGGAAAAATGAAAAGCAGGTTAGAGCTTAGAGTGACTGGGAAACTCGAACTGGTAGGCCACATACCACACTCTCTTGAGAATACGGTATGGAACATATAATTCGGGGGTGATTTTGTGAGAGTGTTAGGATTTGAGTGAAATCTTCTTATAATGTTGTAGATTAAGAAACATCTGGTCCCCTTCAACAAATTCATGTTCAAAATGGCCCTGATTTGCTTGTTGTTTCATGCGTTTTTGAGCCATGACCAAATTTTCTTTGAGAGTACAGAGGATGGTTGTGCAGATTGTAAGGGTTTTATCCACTTGATAAACCTTGGATATGCCTAGAATGTATGATACAACTGAAGGTGGTGATTTTCCATAAAATTCTTCAAAGGGAGCCACCCGAGTGGCAATGTGGTAATAAGTGTTGTACCACCATTCAGCGAGGGGTAACCACTGAACCCATTGATTTTGTCAGTCGGATACAAAAAAAATAAAATAGGTTTCCAAACACTTTTTGACTACTTTAGTTTGGCCATCAGACTGAGGATGATATGTTGTGCTAAGGTTTAATTTGGTTCCCTGGACTCGCAACAATTCTTGCTAGAAAGTGCTAGTGAAAGTGGGATCACGGTTAGAAACAATAGAATGAGGCATGCCATGGATTTTGAAGATATGATCCATAAAAGTTTGAGCTACGGTGGAGGCATTGAACGAGTGTTGAACAGAACATAAATGAGCATATTTGGAAAGAGAATCCACTACTACAATGATGACTGACTTATTGCCTAATTTAGGTAAGCCAACAATGAATTCCATAGAAATATTGATCAAAATAGTAGGTGGGATCGGAAGTGGTTGGAGTGTTCTTGTGGATTTGACTATCTCTCCCTTATTGCGTAAACATGTATCACATTCATCCACAAAGGTGAAAATGTCATGTTTCATATTGTCCTAGAAAAAAGAATGTTTGAACCATTCATATGTTTTGGTAAAAAGAAAATTCCCATTGCTTAGCTTTAGGTGAAGAATGAAACTCAGAGAGCATGATGGATATAAGGTTCGACTGTTTTCTTAAATACATGTGACCTATATAAAAAATATCTTCCTGGTGCCATGCATACCTTGGAGCATCTTCCAGATCCTACTGCAGTGTTTGGATCAGTCTTGAAAGTTTTGGGTGTTGAAACCATTCCTAGAAAACCACCTGAAGAAAATCTGTGACAATGAATGAGAGGGAAAAAAGAGACCCATCTTCTTGAAATTTCCTGGAAAGGGAATTAGCCACTACATTTTATTTTTATTTTTTGTAGATGATAACATTCTAGTAAAAAGGGCTTGTTAAAGTCAGGGAGAGCCAGAACTGAGGTAGTGCACATAGACACTTTCAAATCTTGAAATGCATGGTAGGATGCTAGAGTCCAACTGAAAGCATTATTTTTAAGGAGTTTTGTGAGAGGATCTATAATTTTTCCATAATTCTTAAAAAGCATGCGATAATATCCCACCAACCCAAGACGTCATGTAGACTTTTAAGATTTTTTGGGCACGACCAATCCTGCATAGATTCAATTTTATATGTATCTACCCGAAAACCATCCTTGTCGACAATATGTCCTAGGTACTAAACTTCAGAGGCTCCAAAGGAACATTTAGAATTACTAAGAAAACATTTGTGTTGTGACAGTATATGGAGGACTTGATACGCATGGGAGAGATGTGATTTCCAAGTTTTGGATAGATGAGAATATCATCAAAGAAAACCAAGACAAAATGATGGAGGAAAGGACAAAAGACATGATTCATGAGACTTTGGAAAGTGGAGGAAGCATTACAGAGGTCAAATATCATAACCAAGAACTCATAATGATCCTCATGAGTTTTGAATGCAGTCTTGGGAATGTCTTATTATTTCCTATGAATCTGGTGGTAGCCAGAGTGGAGATCAAGTTTGGTAAAATATTGAGCACCACTTAATTCATCCAAAAGGTCATCAATGATAGGAATGGGGAATTTTTCTTTGATGGTGAGTTTTTTGAGAGCTTGAAAATTAGGACACATGCACCAAGTACCTTGTTTCTTGAGTACCATGACTACTAGAGAAGAATAAGAATTGTTGTTGGGATGGATGACACCGACCTCTATCAATTCTTGAACAATATTCCCAATTTTATTCTTCTAGGCGAAGGGATGACGATAAGGGAGAACATTTGGGTGAATAATTCCCGAAACAAGAGGTATTGAATGATCATGGACACCACGAGAAGGTGGAATTCCATGGGGGTTTTGAAACACAAATTGGTGTTGGGAGAGGATATATTGGAGGTTGGGATGTATAGAGGGTGTCTCAACTTTCTGAATGGCATGAAGTTGGGAAATAATTCCAAAATGACCTTTTCAAAAGAGATTTTCCATTCAATGGGAACTCATGATCTTTGGTGACCCTGTTGTGATGCCTTGGAACTAGTGTTGTTGGCCCTATTGTTGGAATTCCATGGTTAATTTATGGAAATCCATGGTGATAGGGTTGAGAGTGCATAACCATTCTGCACCAAGTACAATGTCACAACCACCTATGCCAATATAAAACATATGATATTTCAGGTGATATTGACCAATTTGGAGGTGCCATTTTCACAACGTCCTCCACATTTCATGGAACACCCACTGACAATCATGATTTAGAAATTATTAACTGGGTGGATATAACAATTGAATTCTTGGGAAATGCAACAATGAATAAAATTATGGGTGTTGTTGCTATCAACTAACATTATGACTTTTCGGTTCTTAATGTATCCAATTAATATGAGGGTTTGGGGAGAAGATAAACCTATGAGTTCATTGAGAGAAATCAATGGTTCAAATGTCTGGGAATCAAAGGGTGGAAGAATATCCTATGGTGGAGATATCTCTGGTACATGAGAGAAATCTACCTCTTCTCTAGAAACTTCCTCAAACATAGAAATAAAAATATTTTGTTCCTTACACTTGTGCCCCGGAAAATACTTGTCATCACAATTATAAAAAATACCCTTAAGTTGGCATTCAACCATTTTATCTTGAGTTAATTTCTAGATCTTGAGGGGAGTGGAAAGAGTGGCGAGAAGGGGGGGTTTAGGGGGAGTGATAAAGGGTGTTTTTCGGGTTTGGGAGGAGACGAATTGATGTGCTTCCTTGGCCCATTTTGTATCTTATAACCAAGTCTGGGGGTGAGCCATGAGGATATGGGAATGTATTTCATCTTTGAGGATGTTGATAAGAATTCCCTGAAAAAAGCATCTGTCATGCTCTTTGTTCTGAAAACTAATTTCTCAAAGGAAGCCATGAAATCTTCCACTGGGCCAATTTGTTTCAACTTGGTCAAAAAACCTAAATGATGGGTGTCAGTCTTAAAGAGGTCATAGATATCTACAACAAAATATGTCCAAGACACATACCCTTATAATGCATTTTTACGCCATTGCCACCATTTCCATCGTTCATGATTCAATGGAGAACACCATAACGAAGTTTGGCCAACTCATCGGTAATTCCATGAAAAGATAAGTAATGTTCCATTTGGGTGACCCATCCTGTGGGATCTAAGCCATAAAATTTGTTCACATCCACTGTAGGAAGGCATAAATCACGCTGAAAGTGATGGGAGAAAAAATTCTAGGAATTGGAGGAGGTCTCACCTTTAGGTTGCAAATGTTGGTCAAATGAGGTAAGGTCTTCAAGAATATTCAACTTGGGGAAAAGTTGGGCAGTGAAGGATTAAATCTGAGAAGAGAGGTCCTATTTCAAGGTTTCCATTTTGGTTTCTATGGTGGAATTCATTTTTTCACTGATGGTCGTAACATTGGCACTACATCACTGCACTACCTATTGTGTCTCAGAGAAATCAAATGACAATGTATTGAGGTGTGATTCAAGGTCTTGGTTACGGGTGTGAGCCATGGTGAAAAGGGGAACATGAAAGAGGTGGGTGGGACCACACAAAAAATGGATTATGGGTGAAGGGTATCACAATGATCAGTTTGAAGAGGGGAATCTAATGGGGTAGGTCCCAAATAAGGGGGTAGGAAGGGGTTCAAGACCATAGAGGAAAAAAAATTGGAAAATGGTAGGTATGATTGTGATCATAATGAAAAGAGGAAGCCAATGGGATAGGTATTAGATAAGGGTGCAGGCAGTACTCACACTTTCATTTTTACTCCTATGGAGTTATACTTCGATTTGAATAATACTGCAGTGGTGAGACGTCCAAATTCTTATTAGGAAGAAAAGTTTAGTAATTTCACAACCTAAATGCAAGGGGTAAGGTTGCATGACAACAAAGATTCTTTGTTCATTTTCTATTATGTTTTTTCCCAAGGGTTAGGATGTTTATGGTTTCTACATACAAGGTTTTTCCATGTGCTATAGCTCTATGATATATGTGTGCGGTCCAACAATAGTACTTGACCCAATATCTCAGGGAAACAACTAATGAGGCTAGACCGTACCCTTATTCATACTACCCAATTACCCAGGTACTAGAGAGTATCTTCTTGAGTGTTGTTATTAGTGGAACTAAATCAGTCACATGACCAAGTGATTGATCTATGGATGGCTTCAAGATACCTAGGTCGGTCCATATACAAGTGTTGTATGATGTGCTACTACTCGAAGGGGTACCAACATGGGTTACAAGGGTGTCCAACAATGTGATATTATGTACCTCTTGTATTTCCTAGGTGTATGCTTCCCTAATCGTGGATTTATGCGCTAAACAACAAATCACTGTATTTTTGAGATGTCGGAATATGTCTCTACCCTGAAAAATTTAACCGGTAATTCCTTGCCAAGGAAAGTTCTCTGATACCCATTTTAAGGTACCATATCTATTAAAATAGTAGAAAACATAAATATTGCAGAGAATAACAGTGGAACAAAACAATATATGAAACCACAACACCAAAATAATACCTTTATTGATATGAAACAATGTTTGCTTGCCTCTTCAAGGGGGAAACCTCCAATAGAGAAGTTCTTTATGACAATAATTATCAAGAAAAAAAATTATCATGCCCTTGAATTATATTTATACTAAATACATCTACCAAAAGAACAATCTAGAGGAATATCTTTCTAGAAGAAGAAGCTTCTATTTGGTCTTCTTACATTTGACTTATTCTTCCTTATTACTATGCCTTATTAATATCAACCTTTATTACATGGAAAATATATTACTCTACCTATGTTATATATTAGGGAGGTTAGGTCCCTAACACTGAATGCAAGTCAGGAGGTAAGTGTTGAAAAGTTGTTATTGATAGTGGTAGTGTTGGCGTGCGGTTGTAAGACCTTAGTTTCAATTTACTCTACCAACAAACCCTATAGAGATTGTCCCTTTCATCATACCCTGCATGAAAGTGAAGTCTCACCTGAGGCATCCATTGAGAATACAGGAAACAATGTTCTGTAGGGACAAGGGAATGGGAGGCTATCATCATGTTCATTCCTACTTATCTACCTTGTGCACCATATTCTTTGTTCCTTTTTCCTTGATTAATCAATAAACTTTAATTTTGTAGTACCATTGTGACACATATTGCAACATAAAGTATTCAATGTAGCATTCATATTTATTGTGCATCAATCAACTAATAAATAGATCTAGATCTAATTATGCATAAATAGATAATCCATGATAAATCACATAAAAAGACATTCAGACACAAAGTTTTAACGTGGTTCACAAAAATCTTGGGCTACATCGAAAATGAATAGATTCTTTATTATTATTTATGCAATCATCCTAGGGTTTCGCACTATGCTTACAATAGATACATCATGATTTACTTATCCATCTTTCCTATCCACTCTATAGTGCAAACCTCTCCTTTGAAAACCCTCCCTAGACCTTTAGACATTGAATCTCTCTCATTCTCAGTCTATTCTCTCACTCTTAACGAACCCCATTCTTCCCAACCCATTACATATTTATACATAGAATTTAGGATTCAAAACCGTACTCACTTATCCCCCAAAACCATATGAAAAATCATGACAACTCATTGTTCGGGCATGCTTTTCCTATATTTTCACTTGCATGTTGCTTTATACTCCTGACTATTTTTCTTCCTATGTTTGCGCATCTATCTGATTTCGCATGCCAAACTTCTTTTTCATGCTCCTTCATTCTTCATTCTTAAAATTTCCTATCCAACAATCTCCCAACACTCACTTGTGGCTTGTCCTAAGCCACTTAGGCCTCCTGCATCATGCCCCTCCATGCTTCCATGAAATTTTGGAAGGTGTCCTTTGTCGTCACGAATCCTTTCTTGACCTCTACTTCTTGTTCCAAAATATCTTCTATGACCTACACAGTCAGGGTCGTGCATTTATATTCACTGTCGTGTGCTTCTTGAGTTACCGTGCCCTGTGCAACTACCAATTCCCCTATTACCATTAGTGATTTTTCCTACAACAATACCAATCGTTGTTGGAGAATATTTTGTTGGTCACTTATCTTTTCTATTTAATTGTATGACTTCCTTTGTTCTAGGATGTCCTTCATGCACTCAACTAGTGGCAATGTACATATGTTCTTCGAATCCTTTTGTGCCTTTTTATGTGCATCCCTTAATCTATCTTCCATAACCTTCATCTCTAGATCCTCCAATTGTTTTTTCCAAACTAGCATGCTTTCCTCACATAGATTTTCACATTCCCCATCCAAATTCTTAATATTTGCTACTGTGGTCATAGTGGTTCTTTCTCTTTGTCCCTTTTCCTTGGGTGGAATCCCTGGTGTACTATGCAATTCCAAGTCTTTGATCATGGTGAGAAATCCATTAATGGCTTCTTTGATATTTGATAGTTTTTCTTAAAGTGTGGCTTCTACCACCATCGACATTTCTGGAATATCCTTGTAGAATTTCTGGATGACCTATTTTATTCGCTCTTCCTGCTACTCAAACTCATCCTTATCCTTCAATATTCTCTTAGCCTTTTCCTCATATTCGATATTCTCCTTCAACATCCTGTTATCCTTTTCCTCTTCTATGCTCTTCTCTTGTAATTAATTTGCATAATATTTATGAAGCTCTATCTTCTTCGCGACTACCTTTTCCAACTCACTTGATGTTGATTCTATGCATAATCATATATCTTGTGCAATACCAATGTGCAAGCCCTGTAGCATTGTTGTGGGAATCTATGGAATGATTAAATCCAGGTGAATTAGTCATTATACTTGCTCCTGCATCTTGATTGTTGGGAACCCAATCACATTTGGTGATATCTTCAACACTCTGTGCCCTGTTTCCATCTATGAAAAATGAGAAGTGGTAGCCTCCACTTTCCCAATCAGACTTGTTGATGATCCTTCCCCATATCTGCACTCTAGTGCTATCGTTGTTGCTTCCAAGAGTTTTTGTGTAACATCCCCAACCACCAACAGGCCAAGCAATGATACCACGTGGAAATACCTACATACATAGATATATATAACATGCATTTTAATTGAAATAAAACACATAACACAATGCTACTACTACCATATAGATTCAAATGTAATAGACAATAATTCATATATGCAACAGAATACATAATAACATTCAAGCATCACATACATGTATAACATAAAAATTAAGCACACTAACAATACTTATCTTTTCAACTAGAGTAACACCACCAACTATGTGCAGACCTTCCACGAACCTCCCAGCATTAGACCACGCTACTCATCATGCTCGACAGTGGGTCACCCTTGACATGGGATCAAGCTCCACCCAAGGAAAGAGAATCCTATACTAGGTTGAGGTTACAGGAAAACTGCATAGTGCAACAGGAAGGATTCTCCCCAGGAGTCGTCTTACGCCCACTACTCATGGACTCTCATTCCCCACATGCATGTTCCACCCGAGAGTATACAACTTCACTGTCACCCAGTCCATCGACTACTTCACCTCCCTCTCAGGGTCTCAGCAACAGGACGGATCAGGAATTCTTAGAGCTTGGTAGCTGGTGATGGACTCTCTCTGGGAGAAAACCACTTCCCAGTAAACTCTCTCACCTAGAGAGAGCTTATCACAAGTTTGACAACCTTCCTCTTCCACCATGGGCCTGACAACCCACTTCTTTATCCAATTTTGACTCAATTCCAACATAGTGAGGACAACAACAAGGCTCAGTAGGGAATATATGACGAAAACAAGCCACGCTCAGTCCAGGAGATGTGTGGCCACAACAACCAATTGGAAAATGGGTATGGACACCCAAAATGGTAATAGTCAGACACTAAGACTCAACACGCTCAGGCGACTACCCAGGTGCGTCAGGTTCCACAGAAGACATAGGACGACCCATAGATTATGTGTTTTAGAGATGCTTGAGGGTATTCCAGGGTCGATGATGGTGGTTTCCGGTTTTGACGGAGGATGAAAAGATACCGAAGAGAACCCCCAACATTGTTGGATTTTGCATCTTTAACTACATGCACCCAGGTCGACACTTGTCTTCCTGGAGCTGCATTCATTTCCTTTTTCACATGTTGCCTCTCCTAGGACTTAGGAGAAAAACATGTCTTTTACACATCTTTGGAATAATAATAAATTATTATTCTCAAGGACTTAAGCCCCTAAGCTTAGCCCCTCTTTCCAACCTTTCAAACCCCTTTCCCTTACCCACCTTGTGGAAGCTTATTCTCCCATCACTATTTCTTCGTGGTCGGTCTGCATGCAACAATGTTTATATTTTTATTAATGATCTGCATATTTACACATACAAAGTTAGGCTCATTGGCCTTGGCATCTGGCTCACTAGCCTAATAAAAACATAAGTCTCTCAGCTTATAACCACTCGACTCACCAGCCTATAAAAAAAATTACAATTTAGTAGGGGCTCGACCTTGGGGTATTACAATCCCTTCCCCTTATTTTTTCACTGTCCCCAGTGCAACTCTTTACACAACATCAACAAGATTTCCAAAATCTTCAAAAAGATGCGAGTACTCTGCCTGCATAGCATCTTCATGCTCCCATGTTGCGTCCTTAGGATGTACCAGGTCCATTGGACCTTTACAATCCCTATGGTTCAATTTCAGAGTTGTTTTCTCTTCTGGTCCAATATGTGCACATGATGCACTTGTAAGACACCTTCTTGCTCCACCTGAATCACATTCCAATCGATTACATGATTAGCATTAGGTATATATTTTTTAAGTAATGAAATATGAAACACATTATGTACAGTCATGGATGCCGACAATGCAAGCATATATGCAACTGGTCCAATCCTTTCTAGGATTTCAAATGGTCCACAAAATCTGGCTGCCAACTTTGAACAGTTTCCCAGCCTCAAGGAACTTCTGTTGGCTTTCACTCTCATAAAAACATGTTCTCCCACTTTAAAATATTTGTGGGTTTTGTTCTTATCAACATATCTTTTATGCCTATCTTAGGCAGCTTTCAAATTTTTCTTAATCTTCAACATTTTCTCTTCCATTTCCTTGAGCAACTCTGGCCCAACTATTGCTCTATTAGTCGGGTTATTCCAACTTGCTGGAGTGGTAATATCCCCAAGGATGAGCCCTATTGTAATCATGTTTATGAATTTTAAATCATGTTTTGTAGGCTGGTGAGTCAAGTATTGATAAGCTAGTGGGCTTATGTGTTTATTAGGCCAAAGAACCTAAGTGTTAAAGGAAGGGATCCTATTTTTGTATATGTAATATGAAAAACATTAATAAAAATACAAACATCGCTACGTGCAGACCAACCATGAAGAAAGAGTGATGGGGGACTAATCTTCCACAAGATGGGTAAGGGGAAAAGGGGATGAAAGATTGGAAATAGAGGTTAAGTGTTGAGCCTAGGGGCTAAGATTAGGGGTTTAAGTCCTTAGGAGTAATAAATTATTATTATTCCAAAAGCTATGTGAAATGTATGTTTTTATCCTAAGTTCCTAGAAGGGGGAAGATGTGCAAAAGGGAATGCATGCTAATGGATCACATGCAAACTCATGGGCGACATGTGTCGGCCCAGACACATGAAATTTCACCCAAGAATTGAGCTAGGATGGGGGTTCCTCTTCCACTCTGTCGTTGACTGTTTGAAATCGTGAATTCCATCTGAGTTTTGCAAGCCTCATGTGGCTCTGAAACCCAAAGCCTATGTTGTTTTCTTGAAAAGTTGATACACCCTCTGGCTGAACTATTGAGTCTGTGTTCGACTTCTACGTGGACTGCTTGTCACACATACTAAAAAATGATGTTACCTGAATCACGTTGTGTCTTAGTGGCTTGTTGCCATGTTTTGGTTCCTCACCCTGTTTTCTTGTAGTTGTTGTCACCCATGAGTTAGCCAAAAGATGTTGTTGCTGCTGTTATCTTGAATGTGCAGGAATTGAGTTGAAAACTAGTTTAAGAATCGGGTTGTCAGGGTTGTGGTAGAAGAGGAAGGTGGTCAGGCTTATGAGAAACTCTCTCCAGGTGAGAGAGTCTGATGGGAAGGAGTCCAACACCAGCTATGAAGCTTTGAGAATTCCTGATTCGACCTGTTGTCGAGGCCCAGAGATGGATGTGAAGCACTGATGGACTATGCTTGTGAAGGTGTATACTCCTGGGAAGAACATTCATGTGGGGAATGAGATTATGTGAGTAGTGGGCATAAGAAATCTCCTGGGGATAATCCTTCCATATGCTCTGTGCATTTTTCCTATAGCCTCAGCCTAGTCTAGGATTCCCTTGCCTTGGGTGGATCTTAGTCCCAGATTGAGGGTGATCCACTACTGAGCATGATGAGCAGTGAGGTCTAAGGCTAGGAGGTTTGTGGAAGGTCTGCACATGGTTGGTGGAGTTACTACAATTTACAAGATAAGTATATGCATGTGTTTAATTTCAAATTAAATGCATGTATGTGATGCTTGCAATATTATCATGTATTCCATTGCGATGATATTTACTGCTGATTCCATTAATTATGTATGTTAGAAGTAATTATATGTTTACTCTGTTACTAAGTCATTTAACTTCATTTAAATGCATACTATATAAGTTTGATAATTTTTCCGCACAGTAGCGTTGCCCAACAAGTGGGTTGATGGCCAAGGGACGTTACCATATGGTATCAGAGACAAGATTTCAATGTTGAGCCTTGATGGGTCAGATAAGTGGTCTTTAGACCCAAGGTTTCGAGAGGAAATTGTGTCTGGAGGACTAATTTCGGACCTCAGAATGTTTCTGAGTGCCAAGGGGTTACTTGGTCATGTTACAAAGCTCAGGAGGAGTAGCGGTAGAATAAAACCACAACTGGCGTGGTATTTGACCAGAGAGAGAGAGGGCACTCAACACTTGGGGTGTTGGAGCCATAGGATCTATTCAAAAAGATGGGAAAAAACTTTACGATCGTCAGATCCAGAGAAGGTGCTAGGAGGATATCCGATAAGCCTTTCGAGAGTTCGATTGTCGGGAAAAGCGAGGCACGCTGAGGCACAAACACCGAAACCCAAAACTTTGAAACCCCGAGAATATCTACACCATAGATCTGGGGAAAAGATCTCGACCATTGGGTCAAGGAGAAGGGTAGATGGTAATTTTGGGAGTTTGGTTGTCGATAGAAATAGAATGTGCTAATGCACAAGCTCCCAAATCCTGAAATCGCGAAACCACGAAGCGTCGAAGTAGTGAGTCGGGCTGATGTCACTAGGATGGACATTGATACATGGGATTTGTGCCATGTGCCAGTGGGTCCCGAAGGAAAAAGTAGATGTAGTGGGGCCGCAGGGCATCGCCTAGGGTGACATGGACCTTCTTAAGAGAAACACGTGTCACCACCGTGGTTGGCGGAAACTATATTGTGGGCCCAGAGGCTAGAAAGGTCAGAAGTTTGGAAGTCAGGAGTTGGAGAGGGAAGTGAGTGTGACAGCTTCCACGACTGAAATCCTGAAACCCCGAAACTTGAAACCCTAAAGTCCCGATTAGAGAACCTTGAGACCTAGAGCTTGTTCATGAACCATGGTCGCATGGGGTTTGAGAGCTGAGAGAAAGGGGCTAAGGCATGAGTTCACTACAGAGTCAAGCAGATCTCAGAAAATTCATGGAAAATTAACATTTTTCTTGAATCAAGTTGTTTATGAATGATGTGGGATTTGTTAAGGCATAATGTCCTGACAAATTCTAGTTGTCTGCACGTTGTGTTTACAGAAGTTTAATGAGCACCAGAACTGAATAGAATTTCCATTGAGTGCAAAAGAAATGGAAAGAGCATGGACTGCTTCTAGTTCCGAGGAAGAAGAAAAAGGAATGAATTTTGATTTGGGAGTTGACGGATCAAACTCCAATGGCCATGGAGAAGAGATATATAAGGAAGGAAACATGAGGAAGATCATTGAAGGATTGCAAAAGGATGCCAAAATTCACCGAGAAGATAGCAGAAATCTTAGAAAATCTTAGGAAAAACAAGGTGAATTTAACATAAATATGTTAAAGAGTTTGGAGAGAATAAAAAAAAAATTGGATAAGGAGAGTGACTCGAGAAGAACAAGGAGTCACCAGACTTCTGAGGGAAGAAGGTTAAGGAGTGTGGGTAGAGACCATCATCACTCCAAAGGTCGCTCCAAGAGAAGGACACACAGTAGTTCAAGCCCATCTCCTACTAGAAAGCACAGGAGATTGGGAGTGGATGAATTTAAGGCAGATATGAACAAGATTAAGCCTCCTACGTTTGATGGATAACATCATAAGGAGGAATACACTGAGACATGGTTGCTTGGTATGAGGAAATACTTCCAACTACTGAATTTTTCCGCTCATGCGGAAGGAAGAATTGCAATGTATCAACTGAAAGGATAAAAATCCATGTGGTGGGATCAACTTGTGCAAGTGCATCACATTAGAGAGAAATATATCACTTGGAAACAATTCAAGAGGTATTTTGAGAAGAAGTATTTGACTAAGAGATATTATGACATAAAGATGAAAGAGTTCTTTGAACTCAAGTTAGGCGGCATGACCATTGATGAATATGAACGTAGGTTTTTGGAATTGCTGAAGTATGTTCCATTCATCAAAGAGGAAACTGTCAAGATTCAAAGGTATTTGAGTGGATTTCCATCTTCCATTGGGGACAAGATCTAGTATGATGACCCCAAGACCATGGAAGAAACGATAAGAAGAGAGAAATGCCTGCACAGACAACAAAGAGAAAAGCCTACCTTTCGGAAGGCTTGGGATGACGAGAAGAAGTTTAATAAAGAGCAGAGGAAGAAGGGAAACAAACCTCCATTTTTTAGAAATAGTCCTCAAGGACAACCATCATTTAGAGAGTCAAGAATGGTTGATGTAGGAGAACAAATGCCAAGGCAGACACCCATTCCATGTTGGGGATGTCAGGGGAACCATAAGTACAAATATTCTCCCCACAAAACTGGAAAAGTGAGAGTTGTCCATAATGTTCAGCAAGATAAAATAGTGGATGACATGGGCAGTAGAATTCCAAGGATCTATGCATCCCTGGAAAACAAGCAAGATGAATTTCAATCGCACATGATTGAAGTAGAAGGTATGATTAACAACCAACCATTTACTATTTTAATTGACTCAGGGGCTAGACATAGTTATGTAGATCCTAGAGTGGTGGAAAGTTTTCATTTGTTGAGAAGCAAACATGAAAATTCTTGGTTAGTGCAGCTAGCTACAGGAACCAAGAGAAAATTCACTGAGTTAGTTAAGTCCTGCCCAGTGGATATGAAAGCACTGAGCACAAAGGCTTAATTGAATATTCTTCCTTTAGGGTATTATGATTGTCTAATTGAGATGGATTGGTTGGACCAACACCATGCCATCTTGGACTATCGTAACAGGGCATTCACTTGCCTGGATGAGGAAGGAAATCAAAAAACAATCCAAGGAATTCCCAGAGCTATTGCTATCAGATAAATCTCAGCAATGCAGCTGAAGAAGTGATATAGAAAAGGTTGTCAATTATTTGCAGCCCATGTGGAGGAAACGTGTAAGGATAAGGTGTCAAGTATTGGATATCATGCGGTACTAAAATAGTTTGAAGATGTATTTCAAGAGGTACCCAGATTACCCCCGAAGAGAGATATTGATTTCTCTGTAAATTTGATGCCTAGATCAGCTCGAGTGTCGATAGATCCTTACAGAATGAGCACGCCAAATCTGAAAGAGCTACAATTGTAGCTTGAAGAGATTCTGAAGAAGAGGTATATACACCCAAGTGTGTCACCTTGGGGTGCCCCGGTCATGTTCGTGAAGAAGAAGGACGAAACATTGAGATTATGCATCGATTTTAGACAATTGAACAAAGTGGTGGTAAATAACAAGTATCCTCTGCCGATGATTGATGACCTCTTCGATTAGTTGAGAGATGTGAAGATATTTTCAAAGATATAACTCAGGTTGGGATATCACCAGGTAAGGATAAAGGATGAAGACATCAGAAAGTATATCTTTAGAACAAGGTATGGCCATTACGAGTTCAAAGTGGTGTTGTTTGGGTTGTCGAACACACCCATTGTTTTTATGTGCCTGATGAATGGTGTATTAAGGGACTACCTAGACAAGTTTGTCATAGTCTTCATGGATGACATTCTGGTGTATTCCAAGTTAGAGGAAGAGCATGAAAAACATATGAGGATGGTGTTGCAGGTACTAAGAGAGCACCAACTATATGCCAAGTTGATCAAATGCTCATTTTATTAGGAGCATTTCCATTACTTGGGGCACATTATTTTGAAGGAGGGGATAGCTATAGATCCTGAGAATATTGAGGCCATTAGAGAATGGTTAGCGCCAAAGAACATGACAGAAGTTAGATCCTTCATGGGTTTAGCTGGTTATTATAGAAGGTTTATCGCAGGGTTCTCAAGGATAGCTCACCCTATAAATTCCTTACAAAGAAAGGAGAAGAAGTTTCAGTGGAAAAAGGATTGTGAGAAAAGCTTTCATCAATTGAAGCAATTGTTAACCAATGCTCCAATCTTGAGGATCGTATATCCAAATGAATATTTTGTGGTATGCACTGATGCGTGCAAGGAAGGACTGGGAGGAGCCCTTGGTCATAATGGATTTGTAATTTGTTATGAATCCAGAAAGTTGAAAGAGCATGAAAGGAACTATTCCACTCATGATTTGGATTTGGCAGCCATAGTACATGCTCTAAATAAGTGGAGGCATTGACTCATGGGAAGGATTTTCAAATTGAGAACAGACCATAACGGTCTGAAGTATTTGTTTGATCAGCCAAACTTGAATGCTAGGTAGAGTAGGTGGTTGGAGTTTCTCTATGAGTACGATTTTGATATCAAGCATATCAAAGGGAAGGAGAATAAAGTGGATGATGCACTTAGCACGATAGTACATGAATTACATGCTACAACCATTAGCATGTACTGAACTGATATAAAGGGAAGAATTTTGGAAGCTGCAAATGCAAATTTGTAGTACATGGAACTGGTAGCAAAGCTACAACAAGGTGAGATGCCATAGAAAGTGGAAAATTATAAATTGGAAATGGAGGGAACACTTTTGTACAAAAACATAATTTATGTACCTAATGTACAAGACTTGAAATGTATGACTTTGCATGAAATGCATATTGTTCCTTATGCAGGGCACCCCAGATATCAGAAAACTGTGGCAACAGTCAAGAGCCATTACTTTTGGCTAGGTATGAAGAAAGAGATTGTTGAATACATTGCCAAATGTATGGAGTGCCAGAAGGTTAAATCTGAGCATAGGCACCCAACAGGGTTGCTGCAAACCTTACCCATTCTTGAGTGGAAGTGGGAAGTAGTGACAATGGACGTCATCACAGGATTGCCCAGAATAGGCAAGCATCATGATTCAATTATCATGGTGGTGGACAAGCTTATGAAATCTGCTCATTTCATTTCATTAAAGACTACTCACAAGGCAACAAATGTTGTTGACATCTTTATGAAGGAGGTGGAACGATTGCACGATACCCCCAAGAGAATTGTGTCTGATAGAGACCCAAAATTTACCTCAAATTTCTGGAAGTGGTTGTTCAAAGGATTCAAAATGAATCTGAACTTTAGCACAACTTATCATCTTAAGTCTGATGGACAGAAAGAGAGGGTGAATAGAGTAATAAAATACATGCTAATAATGTATGTGATGTACAAACCATCAAAATGGGAAGACTACCTACATTTGGTAGAATTCACCTACAATAATGGGTACCAAGCATCGTTGAATATGAGCCCATTTGAAGCACTTTATGGCAGAAAGTGAAATACTCCAGTAAGATGGGATAATCCAGTTGATAGGGAAGTAGTTGGGCCAGAGTTTCTCAAGGAAATGGAAGATCAAATGCTAAAAATTAAGCAGAAATTGAAAGATGCCCAAGACAGGCAGAAAAATTATTCTGATAAGAACAAAACCCATAGAGAATTTAAAGTGGGTGATCATGTTTTCCTGAAAGTAAAAGCCAATAGAAGTTCCTGGAAGCTAGGAAATTGTGCCAAGTTGGTAGCCAAATTTTGTGGGCCATTCAAAATCCTAGAAAGGATTGGGCCAGTTGCATATATGCTTGCATTACCTGCATCCATGACTGTACATAATGTGTTTCATGTTTCATTTCTTAAGAGATATATACCTGATGCTAATAATGTAATTGATTGGAATGTGATTCAAGTGGAGCAATAAGGTGTCTTGCAAGTGCACCCTGTGCGCATATTGGACCGGAAAAGAAAACAACTTCGGAATCGAGCCATAGGGATTGTAAAGGTCTAGTGGACCTGGTACAATCTTGAGGATGCAACATGGGAGCATGAGGATGCTATGTGGGTAGAATCCCGCATATTTTTTAAGATTTTGAAAATCTTGCTGATACTGTGTGAAAATTTCACTGAGGACAGTGAAAAAATAAGGGGAGGGGATTGTAATATCCCCAAGGATGAGCCCTGTTGTAATCATGTTTTGTAGGCTGGTGAGCCGAGTATTGATAAGTTGGTGGGCTTATGTGTTTATTAGGCCAAAGATCCTAAGTGTTAAAGGCCAGGAGGCTATTTTTGTATATGTAATATGAATAACATTAATAAAAATATAAACATCGTTGCATGCAGAGCGACCATGAAGAAAGAGTGATGGGGGACTAATATTCCACAAGATGGGTAAGGGAAAAAGGGGCTGAAATATTGGAAAGAGAGGCTAAGTGTTGAGCCTAGGGGCTAAGATAAGGGGCTTAAGTCCTTGGGAGTAGTAAACTATTATTATTCCAAAAGCTATGTGAAATGTATGTTTTTATCCTAAGTTCCTGAAAGGAGGACTATGTGAAAAAGGGGACACATGTTGATGGAGTGCATGCAACCTCATGGGCGACATGTGTCGGCCTAGGAACATGCAATTTAACCCAATAATTGAGCCAGGATGGGGGTTTCTCCTCCACTCTATCATCGACTATTTGAAACCATAAATTCCATCTGAGTTATGAAAGCCTCATGCTGCTCTGAAACCTGAAGCCTGTGATGTTTTCTTGAGAAGCCGATACACCCTCTTCCTGAATTGTTGAGTTTATGTTTGAATTCTGTGTGGATTTCTTGTCACACATCCTAAAAATTGATGTTACCTGAATCATGATGTGTCTTAGTGTCATGTTTTCATTTTCTGGTTCCTCACCCTGTTTTCCTGTAGCTGTTGTCACTCGTGAGTTAGCCAAAATTTGTTATTGCTTCTTTTATTCTGAATGTGCATGAATTGAGTTGAAAAATGGTTGAAGAACTGGGTTTTCAGGCCTGTGGTGGAAGAGGTAGGTGGTCAGGCCTATGAGTATCTCTCTTCAGGTGAGAGAGTCTGCTGGGAAGTGGTTTTCTCCTAGAGAGAGTCCAACACCAGCTACGAAGCTCTGAGAATTCCTGATTTGGCCTGTTACTGAGGCCCATAGAGGGAGGTGAAGCATCGATGGATTTTTCTTGTGAAGGTGTATACTCCCGAGTGGAAAATGCATGTGGGGAATGAGATTTCGTGAGTAGTGGGTGTAAGAAGGCTCCTGGGGAGAATTCTTCTAGATGCTCTGTGTAGTTTTCCTATAGCCTTAGCCTAGTCTAGGATTCCCTTTCCTTGGGTGGAGCTTAGTCCCAGCTCGGGGGTGACCCACTACTGAGCGTGATGAGTAGTGAGGTCTAAGGCTGGGAGGTTCATGGAAGGTATGCACGGGGTTGGTGGAGTTACTACAATTTACAATATAGGTATATGCATGTGTTTAATTTCAATTTAAATGCATGTCTGTGATGCTTGCAATATTATCATGTATTCCATTGTGATGATATTTACTATTGATTCCATTAATTATGTATGTTAGTAGTAATTGTGTGTTTAATCTGTTACTAAGTCATTTAACTTCATTTAAATGCATACTATATAAGTTTGAGAATGTTTCCAGGAAGTAGTGTTGCCCGACAAGTGGATTGATGGCTGGGGGATGTTACAGGAGTATTTCACTTTCTTCCATAAAGTTCTTAAAATGGGCTTATCTTAAACGATGATTGATACCCATTGTTGTTGGCGAATTCTACCAAGTGTAGGTAGTCTTCCCATTTAGATGGTTTGTTCATCACATACATTCTTAGCATGTGTTCTATCACTTGGTTTACCCTCTCGCTTCCCATCAAACTCAGGATGATAAGCATTGTTGAAGTTCATATTCATTCCTAACCCCTTAAATAACCCTTTCTAGAACTTTGAGGTGAATTTTGGGTCTTTGTAGACACAATTGTCTTGGGAATACTGTGCAATCGATCTATTTCCCTCATAAAAATATCAACAATGTTAGCTACCTTGTGAGTAGTCTTTAGCGGAATAAAATGGGCATCTTTCAAAAGATTGTCCACCACCACCATGCTTGAATCATATTGCTTTCCTGTTATGGGCAATCTTGTGATGAAATCCATTGTCACTACCTCCCACTTCCACTCAGGAATGGGTAAAGGTTGTAGCAACCCTGCTGGGTGTCTATGCTTAGCTTTAACCTTCTGGCATTCCATACATTTGGTGATGTATTCTCCATTTTCCTTCTTCATACATGGCCAAAAGTAATGGCTCTTGACTGCTGCCATAGTTTTATGATATCCAAGGTGCCCAACATAAGGCAGATTATGCATTTCTTTCAAAATCATAAGTTTCAATTCCTGGACGTTAGGTACATAAATTATGTTCTTGTATGTAAGTGTTCTGTCAGTTTCCAATTTATAATTCTCCACTTTATGTGGCATCTTACCTTGTTGTATCTTTGTTACCAAATCCCTGTACTGGAAATCTACATTTGCAGCTTCTGAAATTATGCTTTTAATATCAGTTTGGTACATACTAATGGTTGTAGCATGTAATTTGTGCACTCTCCTACTGAGTGCATCAACCACTTTGTTCTCTTTTCCTCTGATATGATTGATATCAAAGTCATATTCACAAAGAAACTCCAACACCTACTCTGCCTAACATTCAAGGTAGGTTGATCAAACAAATAATTCAAACTGTTGTGATTTTTTCTCAGTTAGAACCTCTTTCCCATGAGGTAATGCCTCCATTTATTCATAGCATGAACGATAGCTGGCAACTCCAAATCATGAGTGGCATAGTTCTTTTCATGTTCTTTCAGCTTCCTGGACTCATAACATATCACAAATCCATTCTGGCTGAGGAATCCTCCCAGTCCTTCTTTGCATGTATCAGTACACACTATGAAATCCTCATTTGGATCTACAATCCTCAGGATTGGAGCACTGGTTAACAACTACTTCAATCACTGGAAGATTTTCTCACAATATTCTGTCCATTGAAATTTCTTCTCCTTCATTTGCAAGAAAGTGATAGGGTAAGCTATCCTTGAGAACCATGTAATGAACCTTCTATAATAGCCAACTAGACCCATAAAGGATCTGAATTCTGTCACATTCTCAGGCGTTGACCATTCTTTGATGGCTTCTATATTCTTAGGATCCAAAACTATCCCATCCTTTGAAATGATATGCCCCAAGTAGTGGATCTTCTTTTGATAAATGAGAACTTGCTTAATTTAGCATACATTTGATGCTCTCTTAACACTTGCAACACCATCATCAGATGTTGTTCATGCTCTTCCTACGAATTGGAATACACCAGGATGTCATCCAGAAATACTATGACAAAATTCTCCAGATAGTCCCTAAATACACCATTCATTAAACACATAAAAACAACGGGTGCATTCAACAACCCAAATGGCACCACTGTGAATTCATAGTGACCATACCTTATTTTGAAGGAAGTCTTACTGAAGTCTTCATCCTTAATTCTTACCTGGTGATATCTTGTTCTAAGATATATTTTTGAAAATATCTTAGCATCCTTCAACTGGTCAAAGAGATCATTGATCCATGACAGAGGATACTTGTTATTTACAGTCACTTTGTTCAACTATCTGAAATCGATCCACACTCTCATTGTCCCATCCTTCTTCTTCACAAAGAGGACTGGGGCTCCCCAAGGTGACACACTTGGGCATATATACCCCTTCTTCAACAACTCTTCAAGCTGCAACTGTGGTTATTTTAGCTCTGGAATACTCATTCTGTAAGGATCTTTTGACAATGGAGCTCCTTTAGGCATCAAGTTTACAGAGAAGTCAATATCCCTTTTCGGGGGTAATCCTGGTACCTCCTAGAATACATCCTCAAACTCCTTTAGTACCACATGGTATTTGATATTTGACACCTTATCCTCAGTTGCTTCCTCCAAGTGGACTACAAATAATTGTCATCCTTTCCTGTAACACTTCTTCAGCTGCATTGCTGAGATTCCTCTGACAGTGATTTCCCTAGGAATTCCTTGCACTTTCCTTGGGTTTTCTTCCTCATCTAGGCAAGTGAATGACTTGTTACTACAATCTAATATGTAGTGGTGTTGGTCCAACCAGTCCATACCAATTAGGCAATCATAAGAACCTAAAGGCAAGATATTCAGGTCTACCTTAGTACTTAGTCCATTCATGTCCACTGGACATGATTTAAACGAGTCAACAACTTTCCTCTTGGCTCCTGCAGCCAACTGCACCAACCAAGATTTTTCGTGCTTGCTTCTTGGTAAATGAAACCTTTGCACCGTTCTAGGATCTACATAACTATGACTAGCTCTTGAGTCTATTAAAATAGTAAAGGCATGGTTATTGATCATACCTTCAACTTCAATCATGTGTTACTGATATTCTTCTCTCTTGTTGTCTAGGGATGCATAGATCCTGGGTAGTCTTCTACCCATGTCCTCCATTGTTTCATCTTGATTAACATTATGGAAAACTCTCACTTTTCCATTTTTGTGGGGACAATCTTTGTACTTGCGGTTTCCCTGACAACCCCAACATTGTTCCCTTATGTTAGTCATTGTCAACTCTGTAAACGATGTCTTTACTTGAGGACTATTTTTTAAAAAGGGAGGTTTGTTTCCCTTCTGTGTCTTCTCCTTCTTGAACTTCTTCTGGTCATCCCAAGCCTTCCGAAAAGTGGGATTTCCTCTTTGCTGCTCACATAAGCATTTCACTCTTCTTATTGTTTCTTCCATAGTTTTTGGGTCATCATACTGAATCTTGTCCTGAATGGAAGGTAGTAGTCCACTCAGGTACCTTTGAATTTTGATAGTCTCATCCTTGATGAATAGAACATACTTCAGTAATTCCAAAAACCTTCTCTCATATTCATCAATGGTCATGCTACCAAGCTTGAGTTCAAAGAACTCTTTCATTTTTCTGTCATAATATATTTTAGTCAAGTATTTCTTTTCAAAATACTT
>ML830750.1:0-26914 GCA_009831015.1 Picea engelmannii | reverse complement strand
AAGTTCCTCTTAACCTTTGTGCATAGCATATATTTTTCGTTGGACAAGGAATTATCTATAGATACAGACTTTATTGCAAGAATCATAGGCTTACCATCACAGGGACAAGATCCAAACTTATTATTTGCAGACAAGAAAACTAGCTGGACTCTATCAGAAGAAATGAGGGGAATTTTTCACATAGGTAGAGGTGTGCATGAGTTGGTTGTGCCAATCATATGCAATCCAACAATAAGGATTTCAACGCATGCATTGGCATGTAATTTACTAAAGAAATGTAGAAAATACCAAGTGCCAATGGGAATGATAGTCACGGAGGAAAAGTGCGTCGAAGGGGTATCGATGAGTTGGGATCCTTAAATATTGAACCAAATCCTCATCAAATGTTTAGAATCACATGATAGAGTCATGGGATTTCATTATCCATGGCTGATAATTATGATTGTGTTCATAGCATGGGAAGAGATGGAGGATGCACAATTATTGGGACTTAGAGGTAGTCCATGCTTAGCAGATAATTACTATAAATTATGGTACATGTCTAAGAAAAGAAGAAAAATTGACACTAACATCGAGTTGTTTATATATGGTGAAAGGATCTGACACTACATCAGGAATACACCACACATTTCACCAAAATTAGTAGACGTATTTAGGGAAGACCGACATTATATCTATATACAAGCTAAGAAGGAGCCGAGAGAGGAATGGCTCCAGAAAAAATATAACATCATAGAAGAATATATCCACCTGATCATTCAAGATTGGGATCCAAATTGAAAGGTTCTCACGGACATAACAGAGTCGGAGCACCATAACAATGACGCAAATGAACATGCTAATATATAGGATAGTGAATAGGGTGGAGATGAAAAATATGTGCAGAAAATAGACCCAACAGTTGGAGATAAAAGGAAAGAAAAGAGTGTGGGGCCAAGAACAGTTGCATGAAAGAAGACGAAAGCCCAAAAAGTACCAACTAACTATACTCTTATAGATGATGACATCGATAGAAAAGAATATAAAATGAAGGGTGTCATAGATGAAGCAATTGAGAAAGCATCATGAAAACAAGAAGAATTTCTCCAGCAGGTGTAGGACCAAGTCACAACATTACAAATTGTAATACCCCAAGGTCGAGCCCCTACTAAATTGTAATTTTTTTATAGGCTGGTGAGCCGAGTGGTTACATGCTGAGAGACTTATGTGTTTATTAGTTTGGTGAGCCAGATGCCAATGCCAATGAGCCTGAATTTGTATGTGTAAATATGCAGATCATTAATAAAAATATAAACATTGCTAGAAAGAGTGATGGGGGACTAAGCTTCCACAAGGTGGATAAGGGAAAGGGGGTTGAAAGATTGGAAATAGGGCCTAATATTAGGGGCTTAAGTCCTTGAGAATAATAATTTATTATTATTCCAAAGGTGCGTAAAATACATGTTTCTATCCTAAGTCCTGGGAGAGGCAACATGTGAAAACGAAAATGCATGCAGCTCCAGGAAGACAAGTGTCGACTTGGGCGCACACAGTTAAAGATGCAGAAGTCAACCATGTTGGGGGTTCACTCCAGTATTATGTCATCCTTCGTTTGAATCAAAAACCTCCATCATCGACCCCGACATACCCTCACAAATATTTGAAACCCATAATCTATGGGTCATCTTGTGTCTTCTGTGGAACCCGATGCACCTGGGTAGTTGCTTGAGCGTGCTGAATCTTAGCTTCTAACTATTACCATTTTGGGTGTCCAGACCCATTTTCCAGTTGGTTGTTGTGGCCATGCATCTCCTGGATTGAGTGTGGCTTGTTTTCATCGTTTTTTCCCTACTGAGCCTTGTTGTTGTCCTCACTGTGTTGGAATTGAGTCTAAAGTGGCCGAAGAAGTGGGTTGTCAGGCCCATGGTGGAAGAGGCAGGTTGTCAGACCTATGAGTATCTATATCCAGGTGAGAGAGTTTGTTGGCAAGTGGTTTTCTCCCAGAGAGAGTCCATCACCAACTACAGAGCTCTAAGAATTCTTGATCCAACATGTTGCCGAGACCCTGAGAGGGAAGTGAAGCAGTCGATGGACTGGGTGACAGTGAAGGTTTATACTCCTGGGTGGAACATGCATGTGGGGATTGAGATTCCGTGAGTAGTGGGAATAAGTAGGCTCCTGGGGAGAATCCTTTCGGTTTCACTGTGCATTTTTCCTGTAACCTTAGCCTAGTCTAGGATTCCCTTTCCCTGGGGGGAGCTTGGTCCCAGCTCGGGGGTGACCCACTGCTGAGCGTGCTGAGAAGCATTGTCTAAGTATGGGAGGTTCATGGAGGGTCTGAACATAGTTGGTGGTGTTACTCCAGTTGAAAAGATAACTATTATTAATGTGCTTAATTTTTATGTTATACATGTCTATGACGATTTAGTGTTATTATGTATTTTGTTGCATATATGAATTATTGTCTATTACAATTGAATCTGTATGGTAGAAATAATGTTGTGTTATGTGTTTTATTTCGATTAAAATGAATGTTAGGTATATCTATGTATGTAGGTATTTCCGCGTGGTAGCATTGCCTGGCCTGTTGGTGGTCGGGAATGTTACAAATTGATATCAGAGATAAGTAATGTGTCAGAGTGGTAGCATTTCTTGGCCTGTTGGTGGTTGGGGATGTTACAAAATTGGTATTAGAGACAAGGTTTCAACGTTGAGCCTGTATGGGCCGAATAAGTGGTATTTGGACCCAAGGTTTCGAGTGTAAATTGTGTCTGGAGGGACCAATTTCGAACCTCAAAACCTTCATGAGTTCCAATAATTTACCTTGGTCATGTTATGAAGCTCACGAGAGTAGAGGTATCATAAAACCATGACAGAAGTGGTATTGGGATGCAGATTAATGTGGGTCATAGTATATGTTCGGAAGGAAGGGAAACCCTTTTATGGCCGTCATATCTGGAGAAGGTTCAGGAGGGTTATCCTGGAAGCCTATCGAAGTTCGACAATTGGGAGAAGCAGGGTGCACTGAGGCATAAAATTATGAAGTCTGAAGCTCTGAGGTCTCGGAAGAGATATACACCATAGATCTGAGGGGAGATCTTGACCGTTAGATCTTGATAAGTCATGCACGGGTTAGTCACGAGAACCATTTGAAATTAATAAAATCAAAAGATTGGAAGTGAAGAGAGGTGAACACTTCCAAAGTAAGGAATCATGAAGTGGATATAAACCGTTGGTTGTAGGAGAGATAAGGACCATCGATTATCTACGGAGATTCCATAAATATGGAAATCGGGATAAGGGGAAAGTGTTGATGCACAAATTTTTGAAACCTGAAGTTTCGAAGTGAAAGGGTAGACGTGGTGGGGTCGGATGACATCGCCTGGGGTGACGTGGACCTTCCTAGGTGTACCACGTTCCATTTCCTTAGTTGGTGACAGTTGTAATATGTGGGCTCAGAGGATAGAGAAGTCGGAAGCTCCAAAGTCCAAAAGCTTCGATGACAGAAGTTCCACAGTGAGTGTTAACCATTGGATGCTAGGTAGACGTGGACCATTGATCCACCCTACTTCACGAGTTCATTAATTCAAAAATTCGAGAGTCTGTTGTGATGTATTATGAAGACTTTGGAACCTGAAGTCTTGATTAAGCGCCTATCGATCTAGCGCTTGGTCACAACTCGTGGTCATAGGGGTTGGGCCTAAGAGAAAAGGGATGAGGCCTGAAATTGTTACAGAGCTGAGAAAAGCTCATAAAATTCATGAAATATGAGCGTTTCTTAAAATAAATTTGGTTTATGAATTCTATGGGATTTGTTAAGGAATGTTGGCCTAACAAATTTTGGTTGACTGCATGTTGTGTTTGCAGAGTTTAATGAGTGTCGTAACCGAACTGAATTGCCACTGAGTGTAGAGAAATGGAGGAGGCACAGAACGCTTATAGTTCAGAGAATGAAGTAAAAGGAATGGACGTCCACTTGGGATTTGAAGGATCGAACTCCAATGGACACAGAGAAGAGATAGATAAGGAAGGGAATATGACGAAAATCGTTGAGCGATTATAGAAAGATGCCCATAATAACTGAGAAGATAATAGAAAGATCCTAAAAGCCAAGGATCGATAGGGATAATTCAACTTAAAGTTGATGAAGAGTCTGGAAAGAATCGAAAAGAAGTTGGATAAGGACACTGACTCAAGAAAATAAGGGAGTCACAAGGCCCCTGAGAAGAAAAGAATATCAAGAAGAGTTAGCAGGCATCGTCGCCAGTCCCCGAAGTAGCCCAATAAGGAGGCACACAGTAGTTCAAGCCCATATCCTACCAAAAAGAACAGGAGATCTAGAGTGGATGAACTGAAGGGATAAATGAACAGGATTAAGCATCCTATGTTTGATGGAGAACACCAGAAGGAGGAAGATGTTGAAACATGGTTTCTTGGAATGAGGAAATATTTGCAACTACAAAATTATTACTCTCATGTAGAAATAATAATTGAAATGTATCAAATGAAAGGAAAGGCATCCATGTGGTGGGATCAACTTGTGTAGGTGAAACACATTAGAGAGAAAGATGTTACTTGGAAATAATTCAAGAAGTATTTTGAAAAGAAATACTTGACTAAAATATATTATGACAGAAAAATGAAAGAGTTCTTTGAACTCAAGCTTGGTAGCATGACCATTGATGAATATGAGAGAAGGTTTTTGGAATTACTGAAGTATGTTCTATTCATCAAGGATGAGACTATCAAAATTCAAAGGTACCTGAGTGGACTACTACCTTCCATTCAGGACAAGATTCAGTATGATGACCCAAAAACTATGGAAGAAACAATAAGAAGAGTGAAATGCTTATGTGAGCAGCAAAGAGGAAATCCCACTTTTCGGAAGGCTTGGGATGACCAGAAGAAGTTCAAGAAGGAGAAGACACAGAAGGGAAACAAACCTCCCTTTTTAAAAAATAGTCCTCAAGTAAAGACATCGTTTACAGAGTTGACAATGACTAACATAAGGGAACAATGTTGGGGTTGTCAGGGAAACCGCAAGTACAAAGATTGTCCCCACAAAAATGGAAAAGTGAGAGTTTTCCATAATGTTAATCAAGATGAAACAATGGAGGACATGGGTAGAAGACTACCCAGGATCTATGCATCCCTAGACAACAAGAGAGAAGAATATCAGTAACACATGATTGAAGTTGAAGGTATGATCAATAACCATGCCTTTACTATTTTAATAGACTCAAGAGCTAGTCATAGTTATGTAGATCCTAGAACGGTGCAAAGGTTTCATTTACCAAGAAGCAAGCACGAAAAATCTTGGTTGGTGCAGTTGGCTGCAGGAGCCAAGAGGAAAGTTGTTGACTCGTTTAAATCATGTCCAGTGGACATGAATGGACTAAGTACTAAGGTAGACCTGAATATCTTGCCTTTAGGTTCTTATGATTGCCTAATTGGTATGGACTGGTTGGACCAACACCACTACATATTAGATTGTAGTAACAAGTCATTCACTTGCCTAGATGAGGAAGAAAACCCAAGGAAAGTGCAAGGAATTCCTAGGGAAATCACTGTCAGAGGAATCTCAGCAATGCAGCTGAAGAAGTGTTACAGGAAAGGATGACAATTATTTGTAGTCCACTTGGAGGAAGCAACTGAGGATAAGGTGTCAAATATCAAATACCATGTGGTACTAAAGGAGTTTGAGGATGTATTCTAGGAGGTACCAGGATTACCCCCGAAAAGGGATATTGACTTCTCTGTAAACTTGATGCCTAAAGGAGCTCCATTGTCAAAAGATCCTTACAGAATGAGTATTCCAGAGCTAAAATAACCACAGTTGCAGCTTGAAGAGTTGTTGAAGAAGGGGTATATATGCCCAAGTGTGTCACCTTGGGGAGCCCCAGTCCTCTTTGTGAAGAAGAAGGATGGGACAATGAGAGTGTGGATCGATTTCAGATAGTTGAACAAAGTGACTGTAAATAACAAGTATCCTCTGTCATGGATCAATGATCTCTTTGACCAGTTGAAGGATGCTAAGATATTTTCAAAAATATATCTTAGAACAAGATATCACCAGGTAAGAATTAAGGATGAAGACTTCAGTAAGACTTCCTTCAAAATAAGGTATGGTCACTATGAATTCACAGTGGTGCCATTTGGGTTGTTGAATGCACCCGTTGTTTTTATGTGTTTAATGAATGGTGTATTTAGGGACTATCTGGAGAATTTTGTCATAGTATTTCTGGATGACATCCTGGTGTATTCCAATTCGTAGGAAGAGCATGAACAACATCTGATGATGGTGTTGCAAGTGTTAAGAGAGCATCAAATGTATGCTAAATTAAGCAAGTTCTCATTTATCAAAAGAAGATCCACTACTTGGGGCATATCATTTCAAAGGATGGGATAGTTTTGGATCCTAAGAATATAGAAGCCATCAAAGAATGGTCAACGCCTGAGAATGTGACAGAATTCAGATCCTTTATGGGTCTAGTTGGCTATTATAGAAGGTTCATTACATGGTTCTCAAGGATAGCTTACCCTATCACTTTCTTGCAAATGAAGGAGAAGAAATTTCAATGGACAGAATATTGTGAGAAAATCTTCCAGTGATTGAAGTAGTTGTTAACCAGTGCTCCAATCCTGAGGATTGTAGATCCAAATGAGGATTTCATAGTGTGTACTGATACATGCAAAGAAGGACTGGGAGGATTCCTCAGCCAGAATGGATTTGTGATATGTTATGAGTCCAGGAAGCTGAAAGAACATGAAAAGAACTATGCCACTCATGATTTGGAGTTGCCAGCTATCGTTCATGCTATGAATAAATGGAGGCATTACCTCATGGGAAAGAGGTTCTAACTGAGAAAAAATCACAACAGTTTGAATTATTTGTTTGATCAACCTACCTTGAATGTTAGGCAGAGTAGGTGTTGGAGTTTCTTTGTGAATATGACTTTGATATCAATCATATCAGAGGAAAAGAGAACAAAGTGGTTGATGCACTCAGTAGGAGAGTGCACAAATTACATGCTACAACCATTAGTATGTACCAAACTGATATTAAAAGCATAATTTCAGAAGCTGCAAATGTAGATTTCCAGTACAGGGATTTGGTAACAAAGATACAACAAGGTAAGATGCCACATAAAGTGGAGAATTATAAATTGGAAACTGACAGAACACTTACATACAAGAACATAATTTATGTACCTAACGTCCAGGAATTGAAACTTATGATTTTGAAAGAAATGCATAATCTGCCTTATGTTGGGCACCTTGGATATCATAAAACTATGGCAGCAGTCAAGAGCCATTACTTTTGGCCATGTATGAAGAAGGAAAATGGAGAATACATCACCAAATGTATGGAATGCCAGAAGGTTAAAGCTAAGCATAGACACCCAGCAGGGTTGCTACAACCTTTACCCATTCCTGAGTGGAAGTGGGAGGTAGTGACAATGGATTTCATCACAAGATTGCCCATAACAGGAAAGCAATATGATTCAAGCATGGTGGTGGTGGACAATCTTTTGAAAGATGCCCATTTTATTCCGCTAAAGACTACTCACAAGGTAGCTAACATTGTTGATATTTTTATGAGGGAAATAGATCGATTGCACAGTATTCCCAAGACAATTGTGTCTACAAAGACCCAAAATTCACCTCAAAGTTCTAGAAAGGGTTATTTAAGGGGTTAGGAATGAATATGAACTTCAACAATGCTTATCATCCTGAGTTTGATGGGAAGCGAGAGGGTAAACCAAGTGATAGAACACATGCTAAGAATGTATGTGATGAACAAACCATCTAAATGGGAAGACTACCTACACTTGGTAGAATTCGCCAACAACAATGGGTATCAATCATCGTTTAAGATAAGCCCATTTTAAGAACTTTATGGAAGAAAGTGAAATACTCCTGTAACATCCCCCAGCCATCAATCCACTTGTCGGGCAACACTACTTCCTGGAAACATTCTCAAACTTATATAGTATGCATTTAAATGAAGTTAAATGACTTAGTAACAGATTAAACACACAATTACTACTAACATACATAATTAATGGAATCAATAGTAAATATCATCACAATGGAATACATGATAATATTGCAAGCATCACAGACATGCATTTAAATTGAAATTAAACACATGCATATACCTATATTGTAAATTGTAGTAACTCCACCAACCCCGTGCATACCTTCCATGAACCTCCCAGCCTTAGACCTCACTACTCATCACGCTCAGTAGTGGGTCACCCCCGAGCTGGGACTAAGCTCCACCCAAGGAAAGGGAATCCTAGACTAGGCTAAGGCTATAGGAAAACTACACAGAGCATCTAGAAGAATTCTCCCCAGGAGCCTTCTTACACCCACTACTCACGAAATCTCATTCCCCACATGCATTTTCCACTCGGGAGTATACACCTTCACAAGAAAAATCCATCGATGCTTCACCTCCCTCTATGGGCCTCAGTAACAGGCCAAATCAGGAATTCTCAGAGCTTCGTAGCTGGTGTTGGACTCTCTCTAGGAGAAAACCACTTCCCAGCAGACTCTCTCACCTGAAGAGAGATACTCATAGGCCTGACCACCTACCTCTTCCACCACAGGCCTGAAAACCCAGTTCTTCAACCATTTTTCAACTCAATTCATGCACATTCAGAATAAAAGAAGCAATAACAAATTTTGGCTAACTCACGAGTGACAACAGCTACAGGAAAACAGGGTGAGGAACCAGAAAATGAAAACATGACACTAAGACACATCATGATTCAGGTAACATCAATTTTTAGGATGTGTGACAAGAAATCCACACAGAATTCAAACATAAACTCAACAATTCAGGAAGAGGGTGTATCGGCTTCTCAAGAAAACATCACAGGCTTCAGGTTTCAGAGCAGCATGAGGCTTTCATAACTCAGATGGAATTTATGGTTTCAAATAGTCGATGATAGAGTGGAGGAGAAACCCCCATCCTGGCTCAATTATTGGGTTAAATTGCATGTTCCTAGGCCGACACATGTCGCCCATGAGGTTGCATGCACTCCATCAACATGTGTCCCCTTTTTCACATAGTCCTCCTTTCAGGAACTTAGGATAAAAACATACATTTCACATAGCTTTTGGAATAATAATAGTTTACTACTCCCAAGGACTTAAGCCCCTTATCTTAGCCCCTAGGCTCAACACTTAGCCTCTCTTTCCAATATTTCAGCCCCTTTTTCCCTTACCCATCTTGTGGAATATTAGTCCCCCATCACTCTTTCTTCATGGTCGCTCTGCATGCAACGATGTTTATATTTTTATTAATGTTATTCATATTACATATACAAAAATAGCCTCCTGGCCTTTAACACTTAGGATCTTTGGCCTAATAAACACATAAGCCCACCAACTTATCAATACTCGGCTCACCAGCCTACAAAACATGATTACAACAGGGCTCATCCTTGGGGATATTACAATCCCCTCCCCTTATTTTTTCACTGTCCTCAGTGAAATTTTCACACAGTATCAGCAAGATTTTCAAAATCTTAAAAAATATGCGGGATTCTACCCACATAGCATCCTCATGCTCCCATGTTGCATCCTCAAGATTGTACCAGGTCCACTAGACCTTTACAATCCCTATGGCTCGATTCCGAAGTTGTTTTCTTTTCCGGTCCAATATGCGCACAGGGTGCACTTGCAAGACACCTTATTGCTCCACTTGAATCACATTCCAATCAATTACATTATTAGCATCAGGTATATATCTCTTAAGAAATGAAACATGAAACACATTATGTACAGTCATGGATGCAGGTAATGCAAGCATATATGCAACTGGCCCAATCCTTTCTAGGATTTTGAATGGCCCACAAAATTTGGCTACCAACTTGGCACAATTTCCTAGCTTCCAGGAACTTCTATTGGCTTTTACTTTCAGGAAAACATGATCACCCACTTTAAATTCTCTATGGGTTTTGTTCTTATCAGAATAATTTTTCTGCCTGTCTTGGGCATCTTTCAATTTCTGCTTAATTTTTAGCATTTGATCTTCCATTTCCTTGAGAAACTCTGGCCCAACTACTTCCCTATCAACTGGATTATCCCATCTTACTGGAGTATTTCACTTTCTGCCATAAAGTGCTTCAAATGGGCTCATATTCAACGATGCTTGGTACCCATTATTGTAGGTGAATTCTACCAAATGTAGGTAGTCTTCCCATTTTGATGGTTTGTACATCACATACATTATTAGCATGTATTTTATTACTCTATTCACCCTCTCTTTCTGTCCATCAGACTTAAGATGATAAGTTGTGCTAAAGTTCAGATTCATTTTGAATCCTTTGAACAACCACTTCCAGAAATTTGAGGTAAATTTTGGGTCTCTATCAGACACAATTCTCTTGGGGGTATCGTGCAATCGTTCCACCTCCTTCATAAAGATGTCAACAACATTTGTTGCCTTGTGAGTAGTCTTTAATGAAATGAAATGAGCAGATTTCATAAGCTTGTCCACCACCATGATAATTGAATCATGATGCTTGCCTATTCTGGGCAATCCTGTGATGACGTCCATTGTCACTACTTCCCACTTCCACTCAAGAATGGGTAAGGTTTGCAGCAACCCTGTTGGGTGCCTATGCTCAGATTTAACCTTCTGGCACTCCATACATTTGGCAATGTATTCAACAATCTCTTTCTTCATACCTAGCCAAAAGTAATGGCTCTTGACTGTTGCCACAGTTTTCTGATATCTGGGGTGCCCTGCATAAGGAACAATATGCATTTCATGCAAAGTCATACATTTCAAGTCTTGTACATTAGGTACATAAATTATGTTTTTGTACAAAAGTGTTCCCTCCATTTCCAATTTATAATTTTCCACTTTCTATGGCATCTCACCTTGTTGTAGCTTTGCTACCAGTTCCATGTACTACAAATTTGCATTTGCAGCTTCCAAAATTCTTCCCTTTATATCAGTTCAGTACATGCTAATGGTTGTAGCATGTAATTCATGTACTATCGTGCTAAGTGCATCATCCACTTTATTCTCCTTCCCTTTGATATGCTTGATATCAAAATCGTACTCATAGAGAAACTCCAACCACCTACTCTACCTAGCATTCAAGTTTGGCTGATCAAACAAATACTTCAGACCGTTATGGTCTGTTCTCAATTTGAAAATCCTTCCCATGAGTCAATGCCTCCACTTATTTAGAGCATGTACTATGGCTGCCAAATCCAAATCATGAGTGGAATAGTTCCTTTCATGCTCTTTCAACTTTCTGGATTCATAACAAATTACAAATCCATTATGACCAAGGGCTCCTCCCAGTCCTTCCTTGCACGCATCAGTGCATACCACAAAATATTCATTTGGATATACGATCCTCAAGATTGGAGCATTGGTTAACAATTGCTTCAATTGATGAAAGCTTTTCTCACAATCCTTTTTCCACTGAAACTTCTTCTCCTTTCTTTGTAAGGAATTTATAGGGTGAGCTATCCTTGAGAACCCTGCGATAAACCTTCTATAATAACCAGCTAAACCCATGAAGGATCTAACTTCTGTCATGTTCTTTGGCGCTAACCATTCTCTAATGGCCTCAATATTCTCAGGATCTATAGCTATCCCCTCCTTCAAAATAATGTGCCCCAAGTAATGGAAATGCTCCTAATAAAATGAGCATTTGATCAACTTGGCATATAGTTGGTGCTCTCTTAGTACCTGCAACACCATCCTCATATGTTTTTCATGCTCTTCCTCTAACTTGGAATACACCAGAATGTCATCCATGAAGACTATGACAAACTTGTCTAGGTAGTCCCTTAATACACCATTCATCAGGCACATAAAAACAATGGGTGTGTTCGACAACCCAAACAACACCACTTTGAACTCGTAATGGCCATACCTTGTTCTAAAGATATACTTTCTGATGTCTTCATCCTTTATCCTTACCTGGTGATATCCCAACCTGAGTTATATCTTTGAAAATATCTTCACATCTCTCAACTAATCGAAGAGGTCATCAATCATCGGCAGAGGATACTTGTTATTTACCACCACTTTGTTCAATTGTCTAAAATCGATGCATAATCTCAATGTTTCGTCCTTCTTCTTCACGAACATGACCGGGGCACCCCAAGGTGACACACTTGGGTGTATATACCTCTTCTTCAGAATCTCTTCAAGCTACAATTGTAGCTCTTTCAGATTTGGCGTGCTCATTCTGTAAGGATCTATCGACACTCGAGCTGATCTAGGCATCAAATTTACAGAGAAATCAATATCTCTCTTCGGGGGTAATCTGGGTACCTCTTGAAATACATCTTCAAACTATTTTAGTACCGCATGATATCCAATACTTGACACCTTATCCTTACACGTTTCCTCCACATGGGCTGCAAATAATTGACAACCTTTTCTATATCACTTCTTCAGCTGCATTGCTGAGATTTATCTGATAGCAATAGCTCTGGGAATTCCTTGGATTGTTTTTTGATTTCCTTCCTCATCCAGGCAAGTGAATGCCCTGTTACGATAGTCCAAGATGGCATGGTGTTGGTCCAACCAATCCATCTCAATTAGACAATCATAATACCCTAAAGGAAGAATATTCAATTAAGCCTTTGTGCTCAGTGCTTTCATATCCACTGGGCAGGACTTAACTAACTCAGTGAATTTTCTCTTGGTTCCTGTAGCTAGCTGCACTAACCAAGAATTTTCATGTTTGCTTCTCAACAAATGAAAACTTTCCACCACTCTAGGATCTACATAACTATGTCTAGCCCCTGAGTCAATTAAAATAGTAAATGGTTGGTTGTTAATCATACCTTCTACTTCAATCATGTGCGATTGAAATTCATCTTGCTTGTTTTCCAGGGATGCATAGATCCTTGGAATTCTACTGCCCATGTCATCCACTATTTTATCTTGCTGAACATTATGGACAACTCTCACTTTTCCAGTTTTGTGGGGAGAATATTTGTACTTATGGTTCCCCTGACATCCCCAACATGGAATGGGTGTCTGCCTTGGCATTTGTTCTCCTACATCAACCATTCTTGACTCTCTAAATGATGGTTGTCCTTGAGGACTATTTCTAAAAAATGGAGGTTTGTTTCCCTTCTTCCTCTGCTCTTTATTAAACTTCTTCTCGTCATCCCAAGCCTTCCGAAAGGTAGGCTTTTCTCTTTGTTGTCTGTGCAGGCATTTCTCTCTTCTTATCGTTTCTTCCATGGTCTTGGGGTCATCATACTAGATCTTGTCCCCAATGGAAGATGGAAATCCACTCAAATACCTTTGAATCTTGACAGTTTCCTCTTTGATGAATGGAACATACTTCAGCAATTCCAAAAACCTACGTTCATATTCATCAATGGTCATGCCGCCTAACTTGAGTTCAAAGAACTCTTTCATCTTTATGTCATAATATCTCTTAGTCAAATACTTCTTCTCAAAATACCTCTTGAATTGTTTCCAAGTGATATATTTCTCTCTAATGTGATGCACTTGCACAAGTTGATCCCACCACATGGATTTTTATCCTTTCAGTTGATACATTGCAATTCTTCCTTCCGCATGAGCGGAAAAATTCAGTAGTTGGAAGTATTTCCTCATACCAAGCAACCATGTCTCAGTGTATTCCTCCTTATGATGTTATCCATCAAACGTAGGAGGCTTAATCTTGTTCATATCTGCCTTAAATTCATCCACTCCCAATCTCCTGTGCTTTCTAGTAGGAGATGGGCTTGAACTACTGTGTGTCCTTCTCTTGGAGCGACCTTTGGAGTGATGATGGTCTCTACCCACACTCCTTAACCTTCTTCCCTCAGAAGTCTGGTGACTCCTTGTTCTTCTCGAGTCACTCTCCTTATCCAATTTTTTTTTTATTCTCTCCAAACTCTTTAACATATTTATGTTAAATTCACCTTGTTTTTCCTAAGATTTTCTAAGATTTCTGCTATCTTCTCGGTGAATTTTGGCATCCTTTTGCAATCCTTCAATGATCTTCCTCATGTTTCCTTCCTTATATATCTCTTCTCCATGGCCATTGGAGTTTGATCCGTCAACTCCCAAATCAAAATTCATTCCTTTTTCTTCTTCCTCGGAACTAGAAGCAGTCCATGCTCTTTCCATTTCTTTTGCACTCAATGGAAATTCTATTCAGTTCTGGTGCTCATTAAACTTCTGTAAACACAACGTGCAGACAACTAGAATTTGTCAGGACATTATGCCTTAACAAATCCCACATCATTCATAAACAACTTGATTCAAGAAAAATGTTAATTTTCCATGAATTTTCTGAGATCTGCTTGACTCTGTAGTGAACTCATGCCTTAGCCCCTTTCTCTCAGCTCTCAAACCCCATGCGACCATGGTTCATGAACAAGCTCTAGGTCTCAAGGTTCTCTAATCGGGACTTTAGGGTTTCAAGTTTCGGGGTTTCAGGATTTCAGTCGTGGAAGCTGTCACACTCACTTCCCTCTCCAACTCCTGACTTCCAAACTTCTGACCTTTCTAGCCTCTGGGCCCACAATATAGTTTCCGCCAACCACGGTGGTGACACGTGTTTCTCTTAAGAAGGTCCATGTCACCCTAGGCGATGCCCTGCGGCCCCACTACATCTACTTTTTCCTTCGGGACCCACTGGCACATGGCACAAATCCCATGTATCAATGTCCATCCTAGTGACATCAGCCCGACTCACTACTTCGACGCTTCGTGGTTTCGCGATTTCAGGATTTGGGAGCTTGTGCATTAGCACATTCTATTTCTATCGACAACCAAACTCCCAAAATTACCATCTACCCTTCTCCTTGACCCAATGGTCGAGATCTTTTCCCCAGATCTATGGTGTAGATATTCTCGGGGTTTCAAAGTTTTGGGTTTCGGTGTTTGTGCCTCAGCGTGCCTCGCTTTTCCCGACAATCGAACTCTCGAAAGGCTTATCGGATATCCTCCTAGCACCTTCTCTGGATCTGACGATCGTAAAGTTTTTTCCCATCTTTTTGAATAGATCCTATGGCTCCAACACCCCAAGTGTTGAGTGCCCTCTCTCTCTCTGGTCAAATACCACGCCAGTTGTGGTTTTATTCTACCGCTACTCCTCCTGAGCTTTGTAACATGACCAAGTAACCCCTTGGCACTCAGAAACATTCTGAGGTCCGAAATTAGTCCTCCAGACACAATTTCCTCTCGAAACCTTGGGTCTAAAGACCACTTATCTGACCCATCAAGGCTCAACATTGAAATCTTGTCTCTGATACCATATGGTAACGTCCCTTGGCCATCAACCCACTTGTTGGGCAACGCTACTGTGCGGAAAAATTATCAAACTTATATAGTATGCATTTAAATGAAGTTAAATGACTTAGTAACAGAGTAAACATATAATTACTTCTAACATACATAATTAATGGAATCAGCAGTAAATATCATCGCAATGGAATACATGATAATATTGCAAGCATCACATACATGCATTTAATTTGAAATTAAACACATGCATATACTTATCTTGTAAATTGTAGTAACTCCACCAACCATGTGCAGACCTTCCACAAACCTCCTAGCCTTAGACCTCACTGCTCATCATGCTCAGTAGTGGATCACCCTCAATCTGGGACTAAGATCCACCCAAGGCAAGGGAATCCTAGACTAGGCTGAGGCTATAGGAAAAATGCACAGAGCATATGGAAGGATTATCCCCAGGAGATTTCTTATGCCCACTACTCACATAATCTCATTCCCCACATGAATGTTCTTCCCAGGAGTATACACCTTCACAAGCATAGTCCATCAGTGCTTCACATCCATCTCTGGGCCTCGACAACAGGTCGAATCAGGAATTCTCAAAGCTTCATAGCTGGTGTTGGACTCCTTCCCATCAGACTCTCTCACCTGGAGAGAGTTTCTCATAAGCCTGACCACCTTCCTCTTCTACCACAACCCTGACAACCCGATTCTTAAACTAGTTTTCAACTCAATTCCTGCACATTCAAGATAACAGCAGCAACAACATCTTTTGGCTAACTCATGGGTGACAACAACTACAAGAAAACAGGGTGAGGAACCAAAACATGGCAACAAGCCACTAAGACACAACGTGATTCAGGTAACATCATTTTTTAGTATGTGTGACAAGCAGTCCACGTAGAAGTCGAACACAGACTCAATAGTTCAGCCAGAGGGTGTATCAACTTTTCAAGAAAACAACATAGGCTTTGGGTTTCAGAGCCACATGAGGCTTGCAAAACTCAGATGGAATTCACGATTTCAAACAGTCAACGACAGAGTGGAAGAGGAACCCCCATCCTAGCTCAATTCTTGGGTGAAATTTCATGTGTCTGGGCCGACACATGTCGCCCATGAGTTTGCATGTGATCCATTAGCATGCATTCCCTTTTGCACATCTTCCCCCTTCTAGGAACTTAGGATAAAAACATACATTTCACATAGCTTTTGGAATAATAATAATTTATTACTCCTAAGGACTTAAACCCCTAATCTTAGCCCCTAGGCTCAACACTTAACCTCTATTTCCAATCTTTCATCCCCTTTTCCCCTTACCCATCTTGTGGAAGATTAGTCCCCCATCACTCTTTCTTCATGGTTGGTCTGCACGTAGCGATGTTTGTATTTTTATTAATGTTTTTCATATTACATATACAAAAATAGGATCCCTTCCTTTAACACTTAGGTTCTTTGGCCTAATAAACACATAAGCCCACTAGCTTATCAATACTTGACTCACCAGCCTACAAAACATGATTTAAAATTCATAAACATGATTACAATAGGGCTCATCCTTGGGGATATTACCACTCCAGCAAGTTGGAATAACCCGACTAATAGAGCAATAGTTGGGCCAGAGTTGCTCAAGGAAATGGAAGAGAAAATGTTGAAGATTAAGAAAAATTTGAAAGCTGCCTAAGATAGGCATAAAAGATATGTTGATAAGAACAAAACCCACAAATATTTTAAAGTGGGAGAACATGTTTTTATGAGAGTGAAAGCCAACAGAAGTTCCTTGAGGCTGGGAAACTGTTCAAAGTTGGCAGCCAGATTTTGTGGACCATTTGAAATCCTAGAAAGGATTGGACCAGTTGCATATATGCTTGCATTGTCGGCATCCATGACTGTACATAATGTGTTTCATATTTCATTACTTAAAAAATATATACCTAATGCTAATCATGTAATCGATTGGAATGTGATTCAGGTGGAGCAAGAAGGTGTCTTACAAGTGCATCATGTGCACATATTGGACCAGAAGAGAAAACAACTCTGAAATTGAACCATAGGGATTGTAAAGGTCCAATGGACCTGGTACATCCTAAGGACGCAACATGGGAGCATGAAGATGCTATGCAGGCAGAGTACTCGCATCTTTTTGAAGATTTTGGAAATCTTGTTGATGTTGTGTAAAGAGTTGCACTGGGGACAGTGAAAAAATAAGGGGAAGGGATTGTAATACCCCAAGGTCGAGCCCCTACTAAATTGTAATTTTTTTTATAGGCTGGTGAGTCGAGTGGTTATAAGCTGAGAGACTTATGTTTTTATTAGGCTAGTGAGCCAGATGCCAAGGCCAATGAGCCTAACTTTGTATGTGTAAATATGCAGATCATTAATAAAAATATAAACATTGTTGCATGCAGACCGACCACGAAGAAATAGTGATGGGAGAATAAGCTTCCACAAGGTGGGTAAGGGAAAGGGGTTTGAAAGGTTGGAAAGAGGGGCTAAGCTTAGGGGCTTAAGTCCTTGAGAATAATAATTTATTATTATTCCAAAGATGTGTAAAAGACATGTTTTTCTCCTAAGTCCTAGGAGAGGCAACATGTGAAAAAGGAAATGAATGCAGCTCCAGGAAGACAAGTGTCGACCTGGGTGCATGTAGTTAAAGATGCAAAATCCAACAATGTTGGGGGTTCTCTTCGGTATCTTTTCATCCTCCGTCAAAACCGGAAACCACCATCATCGACCCTGGAATACCCTCAAGCATCTCTAAAACACATAATCTATGGGTCGTCCTATGTCTTCTGTGGAACCTGACGCACCTGGGTAGTCGCCTGAGCGTGTTGAGTCTTAGTGTCTGACTATTACCATTTTGGGTGTCCATACCCATTTTCCAATTGGTTGTTGTGGCCACACATCTCCTGGACTGAGCGTGGCTTGTTTTCGTCATATATTCCCTACTGAGCCTTGTTGTTGTCCTCACTATGTTGGAATTGAGTCAAAATTGGATAAAGAAGTGGGTTGTCAGGCCCATGGTGGAAGAGGAAGGTTGTCAAACTTGTGATAAGCTCTCTCTAGGTGAGAGAGTTTACTGGGAAGTGGTTTTCTCCCAGAGAGAGTCCATCACCAGCTACCAAGCTCTAAGAATTCCTGATCCGTCCTGTTGCTGAGACCCTGAGAGGGAGGTGAAGTAGTCGATGGACTGGGTGACAGTGAAGTTGTATACTCTCGGGTGGAACATGCATGTGGGGAATGAGAGTCCATGAGTAGTGGGCGTAAGACGACTCCTGGGGAGAATCCTTCCTGTTGCACTATGCAGTTTTCCTGTAACCTCAACCTAGTATAGGATTCTCTTTCCTTGGGTGGAGCTTGATCCCATGTCAAGGGTGACCCACTGTCGAGCATGATGAGTAGCGTGGTCTAATGCTGGGAGGTTCGTGGAAGGTCTGCACATAGTTGGTGGTGTTACTCTAGTTGAAAAGATAAGTATTGTTAGTGTGCTTAATTTTTATGTTATACATGTATGTGATGCTTGAATGTTATTATGTATTCTGTTGCATATATGAATTATTGTCTATTACATTTGAATCTATATGGTAGTAGTAGCATTGTGTTATGTGTTTTATTTCAATTAAAATGCATGTTATATATATCTATGTATGTAGGTATTTCCACGTGGTATCATTGCTTGGCCTGTTGGTGGTTGGGGATGTTACACAAAAACTCTTGGAAGCAACAACGATAGCACTAGAGTGCAGATATGGGGAAGGATCATCAACAAGTCTGATTGGGAAAGTGGAGGCTACCACTTCTCATTTTTCATAGATGGAAACAGGGCACAGAGTGTTGAAGATATCACCAAATGTGATTGGGTTCCCAACAATCAAGATGCAGGAGCAAGTATAATGACTAATTCACCTGGATTTAATCATTCCATAGATTCCCACAACAATGCTACAGGGCTTGCACATTGGTATTGCACAAGATATATGATTATGCATAGAATCAACATCAAGTGAGTTGGAAAAGGTAGTCGCGAAGAAGATAGAGCTTCATAAATATTATGCAAATTAATTACAAGAGAAGAGCATAGAAGAGGAAAAGGATAACAGGATGTTGAAGGAGAATATCGAATATGAGGAAAAGGCTAAGAGAATATTGAAGGATAAGGATGAGTTTGAGTAGCAGGAAGAGCGAATAAAATAGGTCATCCAGAAATTCTACAAGGATATTCCAGAAATGTCGATGGTGGTAGAAGCCACACTTTAAGAAAAACTATCAAATATCAAAGAAGCCATTAATGGATTTCTCACCATGATCAAAGACTTGGAATTGCATAGTACACCAGGGATTCCACCCAAGGAAAAGGGACAAAGAGAAAGAACCACTATGACCACAGTAGCAAATATTAAGAATTTGGATGGGGAATGTGAAAATCTATGTGAGGAAAGCATGCTAGTTTGGAAAAAACAATTGGAGGATCTAGAGATGAAGGTTATGGAAGATAGATTAAGGGATGCACATAAAAAGGCACAAAAGGATTCGAAGAACATATGTACATTGCCACTAGTTGAGTGCATGAAGGACATCCTAGAACAAAGGAAGTCATACAATTAAATAGAAAAGATAAGTGACCAACAAAATATTCTCCAACAACGATTGGTATTGTTGTAGGAAAAATCACTAATGGTAATAGGGGAATTGGTAGTTGCACAGGGCACGGTAACTCAAGAAGCACACGACAGTGAATATAAATGCACGACCCTGACTGTGTAGGTCATAGAAGATATTTTGGAACAAGAAGTAGAGGTCAAGAAAGGATTCGTGACGACAAAGGACACCTTCCAAAATTTCATGGAAGCATGGAGGGGCATGATGCAGGAGGCCTAAGTGGCTTAGGACAAGCCACAAGTGAGTGTTGGGAGATTGTTGGATAGGAAATTTTAAGAATGAAGAATGAAGGAGCATGAAAAAGAAGTTTGGCATGCGAAATCAGATAGATGCGCAAACATAGGAAGAAAAATAGTCAGGAGTATAAAGCAACATGCAAGTGAAAATATAGGAAAAGCATGCCCGAACAATGAGTTGTCATGATTTTTCATATGGTTTTGGGGGATAAGTGAGTACGGTTTTGAATCCTAAATTCTATGTATAAATATGTAATGGGTTGGGAAGAATGGGGTTCGTTAAGAGTGAGAGAATAGACTGAGAATGAGAGAGATTCAATGTCTAAAGGTCTAGGGAGGGTTTTCAAAGGAGAGGTTTGCACTATAGAGTGGATAGGAAAGATGGATAAGTAAATCATGATGTATCTATTGTAAGCATAGTGCGAAACCCTAGGATGATTGCATAAATAATAATAAAGAATCTATTCATTTTCGATGTAGCCCAAGATTTTTGTGAACCACGTTAAAACTTTGTGTCTGAATGTCTTTTTATGTGATTTATCATGGATTATCTATTTATGCATAATTAGATCTAGATCTATTTATTAGTTGATTGATGCACAATAAATATGAATGCTACATTGAATACTTTATGTTGCAATATGTGTCACAATGGTACTACAAAATTAAAGTTTATTGATTAATCAAGGAAAAAGGAACAAAGAATATGGTGCACAAGGTAGATAAGTAGGAATGAACATGATGATAGCCTCCCATTCCCTTGTCCCTACAGAACATTGTTTCCTGTATTCTCAATGGATGCCTCAGGTGAGACTTCACTTTCATGCAGGGTATGATGAAAGGGACAATCTCTATAGGGTTTGTTGGTAGAGTAAATTGAAACTAAGGTCTTACAACCGCACGCCAACACTACCACTATCAATAACAACTTTTCAACACTTACCTCCTGACTTGCATTCAGTGTTAGGGACCTAACCTCCCTAATATATAACATAGGTAGAGTAATATATTTTCCATGTAATAAAGGTTGATATTAATAAGGCATAGTAATAAGGAAGAATAAGTCAAATGTAAGAAGACCAAATAGAAGCTTCTTCTTCTAGAAAGATATTCCTCTAGATTGTTCTTTTGGTAGATGTATTTAGTATAAATATAATTCAAGGGCATGATAATTTTTTTTCTTGATAATTATTGTCATAAAGAACTTCTCTATTGGAGGTTTCCCCCTTGAAGAGGCAAGCAAACATTGTTTCATATCAATAAAGGTATTATTTTGGTGTTGTGGTTTCATATATTGTTTTGTTCCACTGTTATTCTCTGCAATATTTATGTTTTCTACTATTTTAATAGATATGGTACCTTAAAATGGGTATCAGAGAACTTTCCTTGGCAAGGAATTACCGGTTAAATTTTTCAGGGTAGAGACATATTCCGACATCTCAAAAATACAGTGATTTGTTGTTTAGCGCATAAATCCACGATTAGGGAAGCATACACCTAGGAAATACAAGAGGTACATAATATCACATTGTTGGACACCCTTGTAACCCATGTTGGTACCCCTTCGAGTAGTAGCACATCATACAACACTTGTATATGGACCGACCTAGGTATCTTGAAGCCATCCATAGATCAATCACTTGGTCATGTGACTGATTTAGTTCCACTAATAACAACACTCAAGAAGATACTCTCTAGTACCTGGGTAATTGGGTAGTATGAATAAGGGTACGGTCTAGCCTCATTAGTTGTTTCCCTGAGATATTGGGTCAAGTACTATTGTTGGACCGCACACATATATCATAGAGCTATAGCACATGGAAAAACCTTGTATGTAGAAACCATAAACATCCTAACCCTTGGGAAAAAACATAATAGAAAATGAACAAAGAATCTTTGTTGTCATGCAACCTTACCCCTTGCATTTAGGTTGTGAAATTACTAAACTTTTCTTCCTAATAAGAATTTGGACGTCTCACCACTGCAGTATTATTCAAATCGAAGTATAACTCCATAGGAGTAAAAATGAAAGTGTGAGTACTGCCTGCACCCTTATCTAATACCTATCCCATTGGCTTCCTCTTTTCATTATGATCACAATCATACCTACCATTTTCCAATTTTTTTTCCTCTATGGTCTTGAACCCCTTCCTACCCCCTTATTTGGGACCTACCCCATTAGATTCCCCTCTTCAAACTGATCATTGTGATACCCTTCACCCATAATCCATTTTTTGTGTGGTCCCACCCACCTCTTTCATGTTCCCCTTTTCACCATGGCTCACACCCGTAACCAAGACCTTGAATCACACCTCAATACATTGTCATTTGATTTCTCTGAGACACAATAGGTAGTGCAGTGATGTAGTGCCAATGTTACGACCATCAGTGAAAAAATGAATTCCACCATAGAAACCAAAATGGAAACCTTGAAATAGGACCTCTCTTCTCAGATTTAATCCTTCACTGCCCAACTTTTCCCCAAGTTGAATATTCTTGAAGACCTTACCTCATTTGACCAACATTTGCAACCTAAAGGTGAGACCTCCTCCAATTCCTAGAATTTTTTCTCCCATCACTTTCAGCGTGATTTATGCCTTCCTACAGTGGATGTGAACAAATTTTATGGCTTAGATCCCACAGGATGGGTCACCCAAATGGAACATTACTTATCTTTTCATGGAATTACCGATGAGTTGGCCAAACTTCGTTATGGTGTTCTCCATTGAATCATGAACGATGGAAATGGTGGCAATGGCGTAAAAATGCATTATAAGGGTATGTGTCTTGGACATATTTTGTTGTAGATATCTATGACCTCTTTAAGACTGACACCCATCATTTAGGTTTTTTGACCAAGTTGAAACAAATTGGCCCAGTGGAAGATTTCATGGCTTCCTTTGAGAAATTAGTTTTCAGAACAAAGAGCATGACAGATGCTTTTTTCAGGGAATTCTTATCAACATCCTCAAAGATGAAATACATTCCCATATCCTCATGGCTCACCCCCAGACTTGGTTATAAGATACAAAATGGGCCAAGGAAGCACATCAATTCGTCTCCTCCCAAACCCGAAAAACACCCTTTATCACTCCCCCTAAACCCCCCCTTCTCGCCACTCTTTCCACTCCCCTCAAGATCTAGAAATTAACTCAAGATAAAATGGTTGAATGCCAACTTAAGGGTATTTTTTATAATTGTGATGACAAGTATTTTCCGGGGCACAAGTGTAAGGAACAAAATATTTTTATTTCTATGTTTGAGGAAGTTTCTAGAGAAGAGGTAGATTTCTCTCATGTACCAGAGATATCTCCACCATAGGATATTCTTCCACCCTTTGATTCCCAGACATTTGAACCATTGATTTCTCTCAATGAACTCATAGGTTTATCTTCTCCCCAAACCCTCATATTAATTGGATACATTAAGAACCGAAAAGTCATAATGTTAGTTGATAGCAACAACACCCATAATTTTATTCATTGTTGCATTTCCCAAGAATTCAATTGTTATATCCACCCAGTTAATAATTTCTAAATCATGATTGTCAGTGGGTGTTCCATGAAATGTGGAGGACGTTGTGAAAATGGCACCTCCAAATTGGTCAATATCACCTGAAATATCATATGTTTTATATTGGCATAGGTGGTTGTGACATTGTACTTGGTGCAGAATGGTTATGCACTCTCAACCCTATCACCATGGATTTCCATAAATTAACCATGGAATTCCAACAATAGGGCCAACAACACTAGTTCCAAGGCATCACAACAGGGTCACCAAAGATCATGAGTTCCCATTGAATGGAAAATCTCTTTTGAAAAGGTCATTTTGGAATTATTTCCCAACTTCATGCCATTCAGAAAGTTGAGACACCCTCTATACATCCCAACCTCCAATATATCCTCTCCCAACACCAATTTGTGTTTCAAAACCCCCATGGAATTCCACCTTCTCGTGGTGTCCATGATCATTCAATACCTCTTGTTTCGGGAATTATTCACCCAAATGTTCTCCCTTATCGTCATCCCTTCGCCTAGAAGAATAAAATTGGGAATATTGTTCAAGAATTGATAGAGGTCGGTGTCATCCATCCCAACAACAATTCTTATTCTTCTCTAGTAGTCATGGTACTCAAGAAACAAGGTACTTGGTGCATGTGTCCTAATTTTCAAGCTCTCAAAAAACTCACCATCAAAGAAAAATTCCCCATTCCTATCATTGATGACCTTTTGGATGAATTAAGTGGTGCTCAATATTTTACCAAACTTGATCTCCACTCTGGCTACCACCAGATTCATAGGAAATAATAAGACATTCCCAAGACTGCATTCAAAACTCATGAGGATCATTATGAGTTCTTGGTTATGATATTTGACCTCTGTAATGCTTCCTCCACTTTCCAAAGTCTCATGAATCATGTCTTTTGTCCTTTCCTCCATCATTTTGTCTTGGTTTTCTTTGATGATATTCTCATCTATCCAAAACTTGGAAATCACATCTCTCCCATGCGTATCAAGTCCTCCATATACTGTCACAACACAAATGTTTTCTTAGTAATTCTAAATGTTCCTTTGGAGCCTCTGAAGTTTAGTACCTAGGACATATTGTCGACAAGGATGGTTTTCGGGTAGATACATATAAAATTGAATCTATGCAGGATTGGTCGTGCCCAAAAAATCTTAAAAGTCTACATGACGTCTTGGGTTGGTGGGATATTATCGCATGCTTTTTAAGAATTATGGAAAAATTATAGATCCTCTCACAAAACTCCTTAAAAATAATGCTTTCAGTTGGACTCTAGCATCCTACCATGCATTTCAAGATTTGAAAGTGTCTATGTGCACTACCTCAGTTCTGGCTCTCCCTGACTTTAACAAGCCCTTTTTACTAGAATGTTATCATCTACAAAAAATAAAAATAAAATGTAGTGGCTAATTCCCTTTCCAGGAAATTTCAAGAAGATGGGTCTCTTTTTTCCCTCTCATTCATTGTCACAGATTTTCTTCAGGTGGTTTTCTAGGAATGGTTTCAACACCCAAAACTTTCAAGACTGATCCAAACACTGCAGTAGGATCTGGAAGATGCTCCAAGGTATGCATGGCACCAGGAAGATATTTTTTATATAGGTCACATGTATTTAAGAAAACAGTCGAACCTTATATCCATCATGCTCTCTGAGTTTCATTCTTCACCTAAAGCTAAGCAATGGGAATTTTCTTTTTACCAAAACATATGAATGGTTCAAACATTCTTTTTTCTAGGACAATATGAAACATGACATTTTCACCTTTGTGGATGAATGTGATACATGTTTACGCAATAAGGGAGAGATAGTCAAATCCACAAGAACACTCCAACCACTTCCGATCCCACCTACTATTTTGATCAATATTTCTATGGAATTCATTGTTGGCTTACCTAAATTAGGCAATAAGTCAGTCATCATTGTAGTAGTGGATTCTCTTTCCAAATATGCTCATTTATGTTCTGTTCAACACTCGTTCAATGCCTCCACCGTAGCTCAAACTTTTATGGATCATATCTTCAAAATCCATGGCATGCCTCATTCTATTGTTTCTAACCGTGATCCCACTTTCACTAGCACTTTCTAGCAAGAATTGTTGCGAGTCCAGGGAACCAAATTAAACCTTAGCACAACATATCATCCTCAGTCTGATGGCCAAACTAAAGTAGTCAAAAAGTGTTTGGAAACCTATTTTATTTTTTTTGTATCCGACTGACAAAATCAATGGGTTCAGTGGTTACCCCTCGCTGAATGGTGGTACAACACTTATTACCACATTGCCACTCGGGTGGCTCCCTTTGAAGAATTTTATGGAAAATCACCACCTTCAGTTGTATCATACATTCTAGGCATATCCAAGGTTTATCAAGTGGATAAAACCCTTACAATCTGCACAACCATCCTCTGTACTCTCAAAGAAAATTTGGTCATGGCTCAAAAACGCATGAAACAACAAGCAAATCAGGGCCATTTTGAACATGAATTTGTTGAAGGGGACCAGATGTTTCTTAATCTACAACATTATAAGAAGATTTCACTCAAATCCTAACACTCTCACAAAATCACCCCCGAATTATATGTTCCATACCGTATTCTCAAGAGAGTGTGGTATGTGGCCTACCAGTTCGAGTTTCCCAGTCACTCTAAGCTCTAACCTGCTTTTCATTTTTCCTACTTAAAGAAAGTGATCGACATTAAGTACCATACTCAGACCAGTCTCTCTGATTTGGATGAAGAAGGTTCCATTTGGTTACAACCATAAGCAGTCTTGGACCAACATGAGTGTCGTCTCTGCCAACGCACTATCAAGGAAGTTCTAGTTCAGTGGAAGGACACACATCCAAAAGATGCCACCTGGGAGTCAGACACCATTCGGCAACAAATTCCCCATCTCAAGCCTTGAGTAAAAGTATTCTTTTAAGGGGGAGGTCATGTTAGGGACCTAACCTCCCTAATCCATAACATAGCTAGAATAATATATTTTCCATCTAATAAAGGTTGATATTAATAAGGCCTAGTAATAAGGAAGAATAATTCAAATGTATGAATACCTAATAGAATCTTCTTCTTCCATAAAGATCTTCATCCAGATTATTCTTTTGGTATATATAGTTAGCATAAATATAAGTCGAGGGCATGAGAATTTTTTGTATTGAGAATTATTGTAATGTAGCATTGCTCGGCTATAGGTTCCCCCCTCGAAGATAAAAGTTGTTATAGCAAGATTTGCCTCACCCTAGGAAAACTTACATAGAGGGC
>ML830749.1:69444-98636 GCA_009831015.1 Picea engelmannii | reverse complement strand
TTCCAGTTATGAAACACATATGACAAGTATTGTCAATGAAGAGCCTTCGACCTTTGAGGAAGAATTCAAACAGAAAGAATAGAAGGAGGCCATGATAGAGGAATACCAGTATATTATGAAAAATGATGTATGGGAAGTTGTTCCTAGACCTAAAGAGAAGTCTATAGTCACTTCAAAGTGGGTTTATAAGATAAAACATGTTGTGGATGGAAGTATTGACAAATACAAGGTGAGATTTGTGGCTAGAGGTTTCTCTCAGCAGGAGGGAGAATATTATGATGAGACGTTTTCTCTGGTTTCCAAATATACATCTATTAGAGCCATCATATCTCTAGAAGCATCAATGGGTTGGATTTTACATTATATGGATGTAAATACCACCTTTCTCAATGGAGTGATTGAGGAAGAAGTATACATATAGAAACCTCAAGGTTTTGAGGTACATCCAAAAGAAAATCATGTAGAAAATTGAAGAAGGTCTTGTATGGACTCAAGCAAGCTCCAAGAGATTGGTATGCACATATTGATAGATACTTGACAAGACTTGGATTTTCCAAGAGTCATGAACCTCTATTATAAGATCGTGAATAATGCACCTGTGATTCTGTTGTTATATGTTGAAGATTTGTTCCTGATAGTTGCATATCATGTCATTATTCAGTGTAAGAAGGAGCTATCCACTAAATTTGATATGAAGGATCTTGGTATCATGCGCTACTACTTGGTATTAGAAGTATGGTAGAAGTGTGGTGAAGTCTTCCTAGGAAAAGGGGAGTATGTTGTAAATATCCTTTAGAAGTTTGGGATGATGGATTGCAAATCCATGGAAAATCCCATTGTAACAGATTTGAGGAAGTTGAGAGACTTTGATTCTAATCTAGTAGACTCACTCATGTACCAATAGTTGATTGGATCCTTATGTATTTGGTGAATACTAGGATAGAAATTTTCTTTGTTGTGAACATGTTGAGCGAGTTCCAAGTAGAACCTAGAAAAGATCATTGGATAGTTTCATAGCATATCTTGAGATATCCTTGTGGGACGATAACTTATGGTTTGAGATATGCCTCAAATAGTGATGTACAGTTGCATGTGTTTATTGAATTAGATTGGGTAGGGAGTGCATATGACAAAAATAGTACTTCTGGTATGTGTTTTAGTATGGGATGTGTTATGATATCATGGGCTAGTAGAAAACATAAGTCTATTTCACTCAACACTACAGAAACATAGTATATTGTAGCTTGTGATTCTTATACAGAAGCAGTGTGGCTTCGTAAGTTGATTTATGGATTGTTTTATCAAGTGTTAGATTCGACTGTGATATATTAAGATAACTAGAGTTGTGTAAATTTATCAGAGAACCTAGTGTTCCATTATAGGTCGAAGAACATTGACATCCAGTCTAGTTTCTCAGTGAGAATGTCCATAGGGGAGAAGTGGTTCTCCAGTATATCTCCATTGATGAGTAGACTACAGATATTTTGACAATTCCTTTGTCCAGGATAAATTTTTCATACTTGAGGGACAAGTTGGGGCTTGTGTAGATTACTCCCTTGGTTGAAAGGGAGGAGATGAATTTCTCTATAGGGAGGGAGCACTAATATGTGGCATCATGGATTGTCAGCAAGATGAGGATCTATATCATGCTAGTACAACTTAGAGATGGTCATACAACTTAGAGATGATTCTTGCATCATGCTATATATGATCATGCTAGTAAAAATCAGATATGATACATATGGTTGGAATTGTTGATACAGTGGCCTGAGGAGAATCATGCTAGTACAAATTAGAGGTGGGTATAAAACTTAGATATGATGTATTGACATCAGGCTAGTACAACTTAGAGACGATGTTGGTGAGCCTCATCATGCTAGCTATGGCCATGTTAGTACAACTTAGATATTACATACAACTTAGATATGATGTATTGACATCATGCTAGATATGTCATGCTAGTACGGCTTCGAGATGACCATACATCTTAGAGATGGTGCATAGGGCTTGTGTCATGCTAGATATGATCATGCAAGTACAACTTAGATATGATGCATTTCCATCATGCTAGATATGTCATCCTAGTATGGCTTAGACATGATCATACAACTTAGAGATGACATAATGATGCACTAATCTACATCATGCGAGTACATATTAGAGGTGGAATACATCTTAGATATGATGCATTGGCATCATGCTATATATGTCATGCTATTACGTCTTAGAGACGATGTAGATGATAGTCCAGATCATTCCAGTAAAACTTAGATATGATGCATTTGCATCATGCTATTACGGCTTAGAGGTGATACAATTGGTGACATTGTTGATGCATGATGATATCAAATGATATGATTTGAATGTTGTGGAGACTATATGTCTCTCGATAGTAGATGTATGCTATTGTGGTGGATGTGTTCCATTGGTACTGACTGTGTGTCACTAGTTAGTAGTTGTGTGCTACTAGGAGTGGTTGTGTACCAATGGATAGTAGTTATATACTACTACGGATAAACACAGTTGTGTTCTATTGGATGGCATTGTTCTAATTTCCATGGAGACCATCACTAGTGTTGGATATGTTTTCCATCTAAATGGATAGTGATGATGGTTCTCGTGATTTTATCTGTGTGATCATGAGATATCCTCCGTGGCTATGATGATGCTACCAAAAAAATATTTTGTTTGTATTCAAGACCATTAGAGATAATACCTCCCTAGCTAGGAGGGAGTGTTGATGTTATGGTAGCTATGGAATGTATTAACGTCCATGTGTAACCTTTGATGAGACTAGAATATTCCGAGAATCTAGAGAAACCCTAAACAGTTGGATAAAAACTCTAGAAGACAAGTCGACTCAAGAGAAAATGTAATATTAAGTTATTAGCCTCTAGGAAGAGAAGTCAACCTAGTTAGTTGACTTGAAGCACTATAAATAGAGGGTTCTTGAGATCATTTGGACTCACTCACTCTCATGAATTCATAAGAACTAGTGGTGTGCATGACTGGTGAAGAGTTCCAACTACTGCAGTGATGACTTGGTCTTTTGTTTATGGTTGGAATTTCTTCTTGATACCCTAGCTTTGGAGAGAGATACACTATCTTCGTTGGCTATCTGTTCTAGTTTTTCTTCCAGAATTATTCTAGTTGTCATGTTTAAGGTTCTCGGGGGTGGCCTTTGTGCTTATGGTTGGGTGACAATATTGATATATTATCTATGGTGAAATGAGCACACCTATTATTTTAACAATGTTTCCTATCATACACCGGTGGCCCAGTCAAAGTCGATGCTATCCATTTTTTCTCCAATAGTTCTTTCCTTTCTTGTTGGTGCATTTCTTTCTCCTTTATAGGGTCAAAAAATGGACGAGGCTATGTTGTTTTCCTTACCCACTACTTGATATGCTTCCCTTTCTATATGCATCAGCTCCTATTCACCTTCCTCCACATGTAATTGTTGCGACATTAGGGCGTTCATTGTGCTCCTCTACAGCTATCATATGCAGATTCAGGTTCCTCTTTCCTTTCAACTTCACAATCAACTATGGAAAAACTTTTTTCCCATGGTCCAATTCTCTACAATAAGTGCATGTTATACTGGGGTTGGGACAGTATTGCACCAAGTGCCTAGGATGATTACAGTTATAACATATAATCAGACCTCTTACTTGGTCAAATTATCCTCTTTTACAACCTCTGAATCCTCCTTTTCCTCCTTGATTTTAGCCTCTTGGATTATTGTACTTTGGTACCCCTCTTTCTAATCCTTCTTCCTCTTGGACTATGTATGCATCCTCAGTGTTCTCTATCATAAGATAAAATGTATGACATTCCTTTTCATCATGTCCTATTTTCTTACAAAAATTACAAAATAAGTTTCTAGCAGTACTCTAATACTTCTGTATTAATGGAGAAGTAGTAGGGCAATGACACATTGTTCTAAATATCTCACACCATACTCCTAAAGGATTTGGATCTCATGTAGCCAAATATTCCTTAAATGTTTGACACTCATTCTTATGATGACCTTCTATTCTACATGTAGTACACCAGACTTATTTTCACTTTTCCTTCCCTTTAGCCAACTCTTGCAACTGAATAGTCAATGTTGCTAACTACGAATGGACCTAAGCCATCCATGCATAATTCTCTCTTACAGGGGATGCCTCCAACCTCATAGAAATATCTAGGGATTTTGACTATGATGTAATATTATGTTGCGTCAAAGGGTAGTGTATATACAACAATAGTCATGTAATGAACCACTCCCTATGTTCCTCATTTGGAATATGGAAGGTCAACTGGTCCTTTAAGATATTGAATTTCTGGTCAAAATCCCATATTGAATCACTTGACAACTATATGATCTCTTTTGTCTTTCTATAACATTGTGAATCATAGTTCGATTTCTAGAACTCTTTAAAAAAGGATTGACTAAATCCTACTAATGTTCTAGTTTGTCTCACAGGAGAAACAGTCTGATACTTCATATACCATAGAAATATGCGGTCTCTGAAAGTCATTGCCTTCTGCATAATATTTTCATCATCATCTTGGAAATTATTCATTGCCCATATCACTTCACAAACAAACAAATGTTGTTGTATCTTATGAATATGCTCCATAAAAAAAATACATTCTCAATGTGGGGTCTACTCTTGCCATCGTGTACTGCACACTATTATTTTCTAGTGACATTAACTAATTCTGACTTTGTGTACTACTTCCACTACTTTGAATACCTTTACTACTATATTTACTTCCATCACTAACTATAATTGAAAAAACTTCAGAACTTACCTTAGTCCTTAGCGACACACACAGGGTCATGGGTTCAATGCACAGTCTGGCCTGAGTGGGATGTAATGGATCTTCTTATAGTATACTCAGTTGGCAATTTTTCCCTTCTATGTATAGAATACCTTTGATATGGAGTATTACACCAATGTCTCTTTCCTAAATCTCATTGTGTTTCCCTCCTCCCTCATCCTTATTCATATTCCTACTCGCTCCATATCAGCATGCGCCAGCTAATTAACATGCGTGGTGTGCATTGAAGGAAGGAGAGGCATTGCCCTCTCATTTTTTCCCCGAGAATCCAAGGTCTTGTCCAAGTATTAATTGAAGAAAAGCTCGAAGAGCCAGATAATGATTTCTCACAAGCTGGGGATAAGGTCATCATTAATAGGCTGACAGTAAAATGGATCTGCATCCGATTTGGATCAAAATTTCCATAATTATAATTTGTCCATCCAATAAGCATTAGCGATGGTTATTTGACACCATTAGTTATCTTGCGAGGGAAGCTTGTAGAGCCCCTCTTCTATAAATCTTTGTATTGTAAGAAAAGTAGAGGTTAGGTGGGGGACTATTAGACAATAGGAGGTTAGCTAGGATAGAGTTAGCAAGGGGAAAAATACAGTGAGATGAGACTCAGGTGTAGCTCGGACTCCACCAATGTAAATTGACATTCCACCATTAATAGAAAAATAACATTTTTTCCTTTTTTACATTTATTTTCAATGGATGTTGTGTTATGAATGTCATTTGCATGCTTGTGAATTGTAGATGGATGTTAGAAATCATCTACAGGGATAGAGATACATTTTTCTATCCCCTAGTGTGTTAAGTTAAGCCTGGTTCTCTAGGCTAAGTGCAAGGAGTGCACGACAGAGATTGGAAACTCTGTAAGCTCATGTAGGGAGTTCATGTTTGAACTTAGTAGAGTGAGAAGAGAAGTTTCCAGGAGGGCACACCATATTAATTTACAGACTCAGGGAGAAATTTCAAGGTGGTTAAGTCCCTTGAAAATAAAGACTGTGTAGAGAGAGGCACAGTTCAGATTTGTTGAACACTCTGGAATACTCTGCCAGAAGGGAATCGAGCTTGTGTGAGTATACCAAGGAACTACAGTACTGAAGGTGTAGAAGAATCCCGTAATTGTTGAACAGTCTGGTGAAGGAAGGATTTGCAAGAAGTGCATCGACAAAGGAAAGGATATGCCTTAAACCTTTCCATAAGCATAAGGGAAAGGTCATCGAAGAAATGAGCCAAGCACAAGGGGTGCACCTAAGATGTTGTTAATTCACCTTATAAGTTCAGGAGTAAGGGCGAGAAACTGCCAGGAGGGCACAAGAAGCTCGCAGAGAAACTTGAAACCTTGAAGGTTTTCAAGCCGAGCAAATTCGCAAGAGGGTTGCACAGATATCTGCAAGGAGTGCAAAAAGCATTCGATAATAGCCTAAGTCTCGAAAGGAGAATTTGTGCTAAGTGTGAAAAGAAGTTGAGGACTTTCTGAAGTCCCAAAGACAGAGAAGTCATCCATCATCAAGGAGGAGACAGGTGGCAGAAGATCGAGAGATTTAGGAGAAATAACTTCGAGAGGTTTTCCAGAAGCAACCAGAGGATCTTCGTGAAGTCGCAAAGAGTGATTTCAATCCAGGTCGTTGGATCTAGAAGGACGCATGGAAAAGAATATGTGCATCGCTGACTCATGATCGGAAGAAGAAGAGTCAAGAGGAGACAGGACTCGTGAATTATGAACTCGTGGTTCGATCATAGTCGTTGATCACAAGAAGAAGAGGACAATAGATCGGGTCTCGAAACATTCGTCGATTCAGAAATCGAGAAACAAAGAAAGAAGCTCACGAAAGTCCCGAAGTGCGGGGTCAAAAAGATTTTTGGTCCATGGTTGTAGCCCATGATCACATCAAGGGAGGAACTTAGCATTGAGAGATAAGGTCGTTGGCTGAAGAGTTAAAATAACTAAAGAGAGGGTCCGCAGGTGCCACATAGTGGGTGTCGAGGAAAAAAAAGGGCCCGTGTCAAGTCAAATTGGTCCCATCGGGATCCCGACGAGTCATTCAACTCGACAACTTGATCAATCCTATACCGGGAGGTCATGCCAACCCAAAGGAGGGAAGGGGTTTGTCACCTCTATGCTTAAATAATTTACCACTATGAAATACTCTAATCTCTTCATTTGTCGTAGATTCTTCTTCTCTTTGTATCCTCATCCCTTTCGTTGCTTCTCTTCATCCTTATTTTCCATACATTCATATCATTCCATGGTTAGCCCCAAATCCCCCTATGTGTGTGAAGGCGCTTAGTTACTAAGGAAATAATATTATATCTTCATAACTCCCTTATCACACGTCAACATATTGAGCCAAGTAGACAATGACTTCAAATTTCTTCCACGCAGAAATTTAAAGATATCATTTTCCATAGCACTATACGGTTGGGTAAAATCTATAGTGAACTCAATAATATAACCCCCCAATACACTATCCATCCAAAACTCAACTGCATGCAATATCTTATTTCTTACACTATTAACTTGTTGAATCAATTCAGGGGTCCAATTCCTCAAGACCACCTCACGGAATGTTCTGTTCTTTTCAGCTAACCTTTGTATCCACTTAGTCAAAATATTTGGGAAATCAGAAAAGAAAATTGTGTGTAAATATATGAATACATACATCTGCAACCATTGTTCCAAATTGATCTGTGGATTCTTATTCTTACTTCTAGCAAACTTGTGCTCCTTAGTCTCTAACCATTGTCCAATATCTTCCTTATTTGGCCTCCACTTTCCTCTCAGTTGCAAATCATGACCTAGAAAACATAACCATTTATTGGCATGTAGTGGATATACCTAGGGTTCAACATTAATTCACCAACAAAACCATTAATATACCATCCCTTTCATCATCACTCATAAGCAGGTGAATTCTCACCTGAGGTATTTATGGGGACTGAAGGAACCAGGTTTCTGCAGTTATGGAGGAATGTGAGGCAATCATTCTAACCATTTTTCTTAACATTCATTCTTCATACCATACATCATGTGCATAGAATGATGAGAGAAAATAACATATTAAAATTAACCAACATACATTAAGTGTGTGCAATAAACAGGACAATAAACAAGCACATCATAGCATAATACAAAGGCACCATATTTTAATGTGGTTCACCCAATATGGGTTACTTCAGCAATGAAATGTTTCTTATATTGTCATCCAGCATAATCTCTTACAAAATATGCACACTGCACTCATACATGATATCTCAATTATACCCAAAAATTCACTTGTCATTCGTGCATGCAGTGCACACTTAACACATTCTCTCCATGCATAGTCTCAACATCACTTATACATCATACATCATAATCCCATACTTAAATTGAATTACATATTTCACATCCCATAAGCTCCGATGTTATTTTCTCCCTACTTCAGGAGCTTCCTTCTACCCAAAAACCCTTACATATTTAGACTTTTTCATTAAGGCTTAGCCCGTTACAAAATAGACCAAAATACTTAATAACTTCTAACTATTTTCAGACTTTTTCACGTGTTGATCCATGAAATGTGATAAATTCATTCCCTTCTTTCGTGCAAACTGCTCCTTCTTCTGTGCACACTGCTCCTTATCCAACTTGTCATGCATTTTTCTCCTATGTGATTCCTAAATTGGTCCCAAAATGTCTTCCTCCAACACTTGGTGAACAATACTAGTTATAGATAGTGCATTGAAAGAATCATTTACTTCACAAATACTAGTACAGATTTGTCATATGCAGTCAACATTATTTCTACATTCTTGCAAGAACCTAGAGAAAGTCAGTAAAATGTAGCAAAAAGGCTCATCGGGCAGATTCAAGGTACAAAAGATTTTGGACTTGTCTATAAGAAAAATCACAACTTTACACTTGTTGGATATTCATATGTATATTTTGTATATGATATTGATTATAGAACATTAACTTCAAGTAATTTAGTGAAGATTAGTTCAATAAAAATATCTTGGAGCTGTAAAAAGTAGGATACAATGGCATAGTCTTTGACAAAGGTAGAATACAACTTAGCATGGGAAGAAGCATGTGAAATTGTGTGGTGGCTACATAAAATTTTGTAGAATCTTGGTGCTATTAAAAAAAACACCAGATACTTTATTGATTGGCAAGCAATCAACAATAAAGATGGATAAAATTATAGTATTTAATTATAAGACCGGGCATGTTTATGTGAAGTATCACTTCATTAGAACTCTCATCAACAATGACATCATCAAGCTAGAATTTTGTCCATTTGAAGATCAAACTTCAAATATTTTCACCAAACCACTAGGTAAAATAAATTTCACTACGTTTAGAGATGAACTTGGTATTTGTAAAAATAAACTTTCGTATTAAAGAGGGGAATGATATCCTAATAACCCTAAAGTTTATTTAGATAGGCATTTTCCTAGAATAATAATAAAGAAAGTTATTTTAATGATAGGTATTTCATAGGAGATATTTTTTTCTTGTCACGTCTTTGTCACAATGATTTTCCTTGCATTTTTCGTCAAGGAGACATGTTATGTTGAAATAAGGATACACAAGTTAAATATACAATATGTCTCTCACCTATTATGTAATTTTATTTTCTTGATTAATAAAGTTGATTGTTCAAGGACACTTAATGGTCATATATATGCACTATATGTAGATATCACTAGATGAATACATGTATTCAATACACCTTAGGGAACACACTCTAAAATAAATTTGAATGTGTTCTCTATGATTGCTATGTGCATCTTAACTTGGTTGAAATACACTCTAAGGTTCAGTGGGACACCCAACACACTATTCCTTAACCAACCATGACATGCAAAAACAACTTAGTATCATCCTCCTCCTTCATCCAGTCTCCAATGACGACTGGAAATATTCTAAACCATTGCTGAAATAGGTGCTTTTCCAACACCTATGTTTCTAAGTGTTGCATCAATGATCTAACAATGCTTAGATACATGTACTATATATTGATATCATTGGATTAACACATGTGTTCAATATAGCTTAGAAAACAGACTTTGAAGTGTGTTCTCTATGATTGTAGCAATGCATCTTAACTTGGCTAAAATTCACTCTAAGGAATGGTGATACATTAGAGTAGGATTCCCCTTGAAAGACCATGACCTATAATAACAACCTAGTATCATCCTTCACCTTCCTCTAGTGTCCAACCATTATTGGCACTATTTCAAACAACCATTAAAGGAGGGGTCGCTCCAACACCTACATTGCTAGATGTTACTTGAATGAGTGCCCAAGCCTCCAAATCAACTTTCTTGTTGAAAAATGATAACAAAGATGTATCAAACCGCTCAAAACACCCTCCCAATCTACTATTTCCTTATGGAACATGCTCAAGATTATCCAGAAATGATTTAAAACCAACTTCTTAGAGAAGTTGATATCTGATACCACCTATCACGAACCTAAAAATATTGCCTAAAAATTTTCTTATCATCATCTTTGTTCATGTGACACTACCTTACCTCAACAATAGTGGCTTGAGAAACCTAATCTTACTACAACTAGACTTCACCTTAAGCTACAATATGTTAGGTGCAAAACTAAGTCCAACACTATCAAGTTCAATCAATAGTAGCCACATGTCCATCCATGACCTTAAAACATCTCAATGGAACTAATACTTAGCCAACATAAAGAAAATCAAGGAGCATAACACTCATCCAAGTAAAACAACCACAATATACAAGTATAGGAAACAATGAAGGTGGATATCTTAATTTTATTTATATGAAGAATGTAACAATGTACCACAGATGAGTTCGACCAACTATATGTGGCTCATTTACATATAACAATTACATAAGGCACAACTTATTATGAGCACTATCAATCCAACTCTTGAAGCAACTACAAGCTTACCTCCTATAGGTCTTGTCTTCTTATTATTTGTACTCAACTAGTGAAATTCGTCGTATTGTGGAAACCCTGAATTTAGCACAAACCATTGGGCTCTTTTATGCTAGAATAAATGACCAATGCTTTCTCTTATATGCCTTACCACCTTTTAGGTATCGTACATTTATATGAAACTTGCCTTGCACTTCCAAGTGATTTTACTTTTTGGTGGACTCAAGTTCCAATGCATCAACTTTGGCTCCTTTGGTGCATTGTCTACCAACTATTCACATGCAACATGTGTGCCCAATTGCACCCATTGTTCTCAAGTGCATACAAATGCACCCAAGGTAACTTCATTAACTAAGGGATGTTCAACTACTTGGGTCCACCTTGTTGGTGTGTTTGTTAAGCTCACGTAGTTGTTCCTAGTCTTTAGGAAGCTATTGAAACTAGTTGGAGTGAATCTCTCACATCCAACTAGATGCTTCCTATATTGGTGGGAGGTTGATATATTTTCTCAACCAAAAGATCAAGGTAGTTATTCTATTGTGAGACTAAACTTGTGTATTAATATGTACTATAGTTCTTTGTTTAATAGAGACCTCTCCCACTTTTTTGTTTGTGCATAATAATCTCTACTCTCACATTTCTCAATATGGTGTAGAGGAGGACTGGGAATAACTCCCTCATGGGAGGCCTAGGGACCTTGGAATAGAAACGAAATCATTCTTAGAGGAATAGGTTCTTCTAGGCAAGGGTAGTGTGTTTTTGTGTTTCAATTTTTTGTAATCTTCATGTTTTGCGTACAATCTGGTACAAGTCTTGTTTATTTTATGCCACCTCTCACATGGTTGTAGGTCATAGTCTTAAAGTAGTGTGAGGCTTCTCATTTTTTTTTCCAGATCAAGCCTCTCTCAAAGTTGTGGTTTGTACATAGGCCAAATATAAACTCCACAGTTAACAAAACACACAACACATAGATCAATCTTAGTTGATTAAAAGCGGATGTGGATACATTATGTATAGGTGGACAGTTGCGGGGCAGTTGCGAACAGTTACATTTATGGGGAAGTTAGGACAGTTTAATGAAATGTTGGATTAGTTAACATTCCCCCCTTAATTTGAAGGGACATTTGTCATCCCAATCATCATTCTAAATTTTTCAAATTTCTCTCGACCCAAATCTTTAGTAAAGATGTTCGCAATTTGCTCTGAACTGGAACAATGATTGAGATGAATGTTTTTGGCATCAACATGATGTCGAATCAAATTATGTTTGGTGTTGATATGTTTGGTTCGATCATGGAATTTAGGATTTTTGGTCAATTTTATTGCAGAAGTAATGTCAACGAAGAGAGGCGTCAAAGTCATTTGTTTCTCCTGCAAGTCTTCAAGAATTTTCCGAAGCCAAATGATTTACTTTGTGGCTTGAGATGTGTTAACACTCTGTAAATTTCCTAGAGGTTGTCAGAAAAGAATAAATCTACGGGAGGTAACTTTATCCAACCACTTCGAAGCTGGGATCTAGCCCTACCAGCTTCAGAGAGGGATCTCTCTGTATGATTTAGATATGTTTCAAATTTAAAATATTAGGCTAGGTAAATAAAATATGTTTTTTTTTGTTGTTGTTTTCATTGGGTTGGCTGAGAGAACTTTACACATCCATTGGGCCATGGGGTCTGTATCATGAAATAAAATCTAAACTAGAAAACAAAGCAACTTTCACAGGGTGAGATAATGCAATCGTTGGATTCTTTTAGCAGCATAAATGAGGAATAGCAGAAAGGTGAGAATGTCAATTACAACAAAGAAGTAGTTAAGAATTTCTTTATCGTAAAATCAGAAGATGAAACACTAAAATATTTTAATGTCAGAAACAGGGTATACAAAGATAAATCCTGCAACGTTTGTTACTTTCAAAGATTAGATTTAGAAAATCGTGCGATAACTAAGTGAGAATAACATTTAGCTTAGAAAGGAAAACATCACCAATGAGTACACGCAAGAATCCTGTGGAAATGCCTCTTTGTATTAATGGAAGATCTCTTGAAAAATATTACAGTCTAGTAACTCACAGGGCATAAAGATCAACCCTCAATACTTCGAAAAGTGAAGTATTTATAACCCAAAATTACAAATGATCCTGTCATTAAAGATCAGGACATGGTAAATCTATTTTTAGCTTAACCAACTTAACAAACTACAAAAATCTAGGAAATTGTTTGATTATGTGTCGAAGTTTCATGTTGTTTTCTGGGTGAACCGTTGGTGAGGCATCTGCATGACCTTGTCTGACTGGATAGCTGACTAGGCTAGGAAAGCTCATCGACTACTCGATTAGATTGCAAATCTCTTCCCATTGAAGATGACTGGGAAATTTTGACTTTGAGTAACCTTCGATAGACTTCATCCATCTCTGTGTACTTGGAAAAAGTTGGCTTGATGATGAAGATGTACCAGACCTCATGATATATGTTGATGTCCTACTATATCACATCTAGGAATTCCTTTCCAGTGATACTGCCTTGAATTCCTAAAAATTTCAAACTATCCTTAGCCATAGCAGCTAGTATCTTTTTGTAGTCAGGGAGCATCATCAATTTGTCATTTATCACCTTCAAACTAGGAAGACCCTTCTTCTGTAGAGCCTCGATCTTGCTGAAAAACCTTTGGACCCCTAGGTCCATAGCTTGAACCTTTTCTTCTAGCTGTAGCATCATTCCTCTCTTGGTCAGGGCTCTCTTGACCTCAAGGAAGGTCTCTGTTCTATCCTTAATTCTCATATCTTCCAACTCCTCTCTGGTTTTAGAATTCAGGAATTTGATGATTTCATTAGCCTCTGTGGGCATCTCTCCCAGTTCTTCTCTAATATTCTCGATGGCTTGTTTACTTCTTTGTACCAATTTATTTTGCTCAAACATAACTTGTATCATTGGCCATATTTCATTCATAGATTTGGTGATGTCTGTCCAGACACTTTCTTTGACTTCGACCAGTGTTTTGCCTACCACTGTTTGCTTCCAAAGCTGTTGTAACTCTTGTTTGAGCTGGTCTAACACTTGTTTTTCCTTGGAATAGCTAGTTTGGTAAGAAGCTTTGAGTTCCTGGAGGTTCTCGATCTCCTTTTTGAGCCTGCTAATCTTTGTTTCTTGTAGATTCATCTCTTCCATAGACTTAGCCAGTTCAACAGTATTTTCCAGAGACGTCAGTGGGTTTGTCAATGGAATTTATACTAGTGACGTTGTGCTCACTCCTGAGAGTGGAACTGCACTCAATGGAATGAATTCCATGGGTTTTGACTGTTCTTTCTCTTTCACTAGCTTCTCCATTTCAACTTCCATTTCCTTCAATTGTGCATTCTATTCCATGATCAACTTAAGCATCTCATCTTTTTCTCCTTTTGTCACTGTTGTTTCCTTTTCCTGCGAGTCTACTGTTGGTGGCAGCTTCAATTGTTTCCTCAAAGACATTATGTTGACATTTTTCTTCTTGATCATCTCCTCGTCTGCTTTCACTTTCGAGGGATCATACTCGATCTTGAGGACCAGTTCCTCCAACGTCTTAATATTGTTATCCTTGGCAAAGGATGATATTTTATCCAACTTCAACTACATATGGACGTTATTTAGAGACACTTGTAACCTGGAGGCAACAGTGGAAGCATGTGCCAACGTGGAGAAAACTATTTCTCTAGTTTTCCTGTGCAGTTCCATTTGATCAGCTGGATGCACGTCCATAGTCTGGAATTCAAAAGTTTCCCTTTTGTAATCGGTGATTACCTTTGGGTCTAGCACCTGTGCTTGTCAAAATTCCATGTGCATTCTACCCTTCTTAGTGTCGAATTCTGATAACAGTCTGTGTTGTGCAGTCGACGTCTGCTTCCAGAACTAGGCGTATGTGCTGCTAGTCAGAGTCTGATTCTTTTTCTTGATCAAATCGTATTTCTCAAAGATACTCATCTTCGGTCCTGTCTTGCCTGGTTGGTTGACTGGTGGAGTATCTGTGGGCTTCTTTGGAAATACTGACATTATGATCTGCTTGCTACTTGTACTGAGGAGTGATTGATCAACCTCCAATGTGGAAGTGGATTGCATTCCCTTTTCACCAACCGTGTCGGGTACCGGACTGGATTTTGGCCTCTTGGTATGTAGTCAAAATTCTTTAGATGATACTTCAGTGATAGGAGGTGATAGATCCTACCTAGGCCTTTTATCCTTTGGAGCCTGTGGTGTGGTCGTATGTGATACAATGACCGGGAGGTCCTGTTATTCTGTCTCAACCAAAGTATTTGGCTCCCATTCTGTCTGGTTGGAAAATATTTCTACCTCAGGCCTAGATATGTGAACATACAGGGTATTCTTATTTTTTATCCTCATCTCCAAAAAATTTCCGCACGGATCATAGTTCCATGTGAAACTAACAAAAAATTTCATTTCCTTCAGCAGTATGTCTGCTTCCTCCCCGGTGCCTCGACTGTTGCATATGAAAGACCCAATCTACCCTTTGATTCTGAGTTGTTGCTTCTTCTTCAAAGACACAAAATGTATATTATCCGTGTTTATCATATGCCTTATGTATTCCAGGGAAAAAATTCTAATAGGTAAGTACTTGGGTAGTTTATATGGGGCCAACTCGCACCCATAGACTCTGATCTCAGTATGATTTTGGTACAGGTACCATTCACCATTATTTGTAAGGTCCGAGAGATGTAGGATCCTCTGAACTTCGTCATTAATTTCGGGTTTGGGTATGTCGTTGAGCATAGTCACCACTGGGTGGTAGAACTACTCGATGAACTGCTTGAAATTGAATTCCATGGAGTTATGTCTGAGTAGAGAAGTCCATGTTGTTACTGCCTGGGGTCTACCATCTTCGTCCATCTTCTGCATAGAAAAATCAAATTTATCCACTTGGAAGAAAACGAACAGGTATGCCAGTATTGAAGAATACCGAAACATGCCTTCTGTGGCGAAATTTATGAATTTCTCATGAATGTTGTCTGCCAGGAACGTGCTGAAGTCAAACTGTGTAGTGGGTTTCTCATCAGTGGAGAAAATAGACAGAAATCCCAAAATGGGTTCATCTACCCATTGATCTAAAAAATAACCAAGCAAGGCACATAATGACGTGATGACCTGATTTCCTTTTATCGAGAACAGGGAGGAAGGATAAGGGGGGTTTGTAGTGGGGAGCTGAGCGGATTGTGGAAGAAAAATCTCAAAAATCTGAGCTCTTTGAGGAAACGACAGCTTCTGGTAGAGATCTGTGATGATTTCGAGGTTAAAAGGTGAGGCAGAGTCAGCTTGGGATATTTGCATCATTTGGTCGATGGTTTCTGGTGTGACGAGGAAACAAATTTCCCCATATGAGGACACAATGTCTATTTGCTCGGGGATATAATGGGCTTGGCATTTGAGGGTGAATTCTGGGAAGTGATGAATCTGGGGGAAAAGATACAAGGGTAGGTTGGACTCCCAGAGCCCAATTTCATCACTTTGGTCTAGGAAAAATTCTTTAATCCATGACTGTAGGTCTACGAATTCGAAATCGCATCTTGTGTCTATTATTAAGTAGTCTTTGTCAGCCAGAGGAATCCTGTCGAGGTCGACAGGAGGCGGGAGAAATGGATTCTCCTCACCTTCTGTTCGCTTTGACTTTGGCGCCATTACTGTAACAATACCTGCAAATAAAATGAAAGTTAGCGGGGATGACTGTATATGTGTTCGGCTAACTATAACAGAGAGGAAAATAGGGAAAAGTATCTAGTGAAATGAGTGGCTAAATGGTGAAGGAATGAAGGGTGAGGGTATTTTTGAGTAAACGGGTATCCATTGGGCGTGGGAGACAGGTCAGCTGGTTAACGGATAAGTTAGCCAGTAATAAATGGCCAACGGGTCATTTAGAGCATGAGATGGTAGGTGACAATGACTAAAGCATACATTTGAGTGATGTGGCAGTTATTCACTGGGGGAAAAGACCATGGTGAAGGGACTTTCCACTGGAGAACGAGGGAGAAGGACTGACGGAGTTACAGGATGTGACTCTTATAGAAAAGGTGGATAATGACGTCATGAGGTGACAAGGTATGTCAGACAGTAATAGGCAGTGGGAAATGGGACCAATGGACTCATGCCATGTATAGATAGGGGGCCCGCCAGAGTAAAATTCCATTCTGGACCACCCCCCCACCGTTAAAAGTAGATCGGTCGGGGGGGTCTGAAAAATACCATGAGTCGTTGATCTACGTGCTTTCCTTTCGACTGCAGATCTTTGTGTGATCTTTAACACACATTCCGACCCCCCCCCCCTCCATTAAAGGCAGAATGGACGGGGGGGTCCGAAATCCAATATAGACCATAGATCTAAGCGCTGAATCTTGAGATATCCAGATGTGCGCATATATTATCTCTGATTCTGGACCCCCCCACCGTTAAAGGTAGAATGGTCGGGGGGGTCCGAGAAGACTTGTCCACCGTAGATCTGGGCGCGGACATCTGAGCCGTTGATACATGACTGGTGCATAAATGTGAGCGCAAAAGCATATGCACCCAGAAAACTTAGGATAAGTGCATATCGTGGGTTTTCCCAATCTTTCCCATGTTTCTATCACCAAGGGGTTAGACAACCGACCTTTTAAACATCCAATACATGGTTGAACATTGATCATCAGGCTGGTTTTATTGATATGAAGCAAACTACCTATGTTCTAACTTAATAACCTATGAAAATTAGCCCAGATTAAACTGTTGGACTAAAAAATTACTCTACCCTCGGGCTATCTGACCAATATTAGGCAGTCAAATCAAATTTATTCACTAACTAACCTAGATAACTTGGCTAATATTAAACAGTTTAGCCAAGAATTTTCACTACTCCTATCAACATCAATTTAAAAGAACTTGGCCATGCTTGAAAGGTATGGACCAAGTCATTGTTATTGCATGGGGCTCTATTGAATTTCTTTTATGCCCTCTTTTATTCTTTTTCTTTCTTTTTCTTTTTCCTTTCTTTTATTTTCTTTTCTTTTTCTTTTTCTTTTTTCTTTCTTTTCTCAAATTATTTGCAGAATGAAAAATCATTTGATAAACAAAAACACTAAAGAGATAACATTTCATTCACTAGTTGATCCTATAAATTATAGGGTTGTAACAGCGGCTCCAGCTGGGGATGGTACTCTCCTTGTGAAGTGCCAAGAATCCTGATTCCTAATGTTCTGAAACTTTCTCCATAGACACCTTTGTTGCTTGATTGGTTTTATTTTGAAAATTAGAAAACAATGTTCAGTGGCTTAGGGCCTTCTCTTCGGGATTCAACCATCTGATCAAAGTTGTTCGCTCAGAAACTTGCAAGCAAAATGAAAGTGGTTTGTATAATGGAAAGTGTGACTTCAGGTCTCTACTGAGGCGATGAATAATGCTTCAACATTATGCCATTTACAGATCCTCCTGTAAGATCTGTCCCATCATTGTTGTTGAGCAAGAAGGCATTATTCCCTCTGAATGCTTGAATCATGTATGGTCCCTTCCACAGACTGTCAAATTTACCATGCTTTCCCTTGTCTTCATTTCGGGAATCCCATCTCAGCACCATGTCACCTAGCTCGAAATTATCTTCTTTGGTTCTTTTGTCAAAAATATTATTAATTCTTTCTTGGACTACCTGAGTCTTGTTGTATACTTCTTCCCTGGACTGTTGTAAATGGATCATCTGGTTTATCCTTCTTTGGGAGTCGTTCGGCTCAGCTTGTATGTCTTGCTGCAATTTCATGACAGGAACTCCTAAGGAAGTGGGAAAGACTTCTTATGTGCCATAGACTAGCTGATATGGTGACATACCGATTGACCTTTTGGTGGTTAGCCTGTCAGCCCATAGTGCGAAAACCAACTTGTTATGCCATGACTTTTTGTTTTCTTGCAAAGTTTTCTTAATAATGTTTACCATGGTTTTATTTGATGATTCCGCCAACCCATTTCCCTGAGGGTAGGAAGCTATGGAATGTCCCAAACCAATATGATATTGGTTGAAGAAATCTATGAGTTTCTTAGATCGAAAAGCAGCTGCATTGTCAGTTATAATCTTTCTAGGACATCCAAAACGGGACAAGATATTATTTTCAAGAAATTTAATAATGAAAAAATCAGTGGCTTGCCTGCTTGGTACTACTTAGATCCATTTTGTAAAATAATCCATGGCAGTAAGAATCCACCTGTGCTGGCCCAAAGAGGGAGGGTGTATTTCTCTGATGAAGTCTAATCCCCATTGCTGGAAAGGGGCTTCAACGGAGATTGGTTTCAGGGGTAGAGGAAGAAGTTTCCTTTTGCCTTCGAACAACTGACATTTATGACACGAAGTCACTTTATGATGCACATCAACTAATAGAGTTGGCCAATAGAATCCATCTCTAAGGATTTTATTAGTTGTGGTCATCTAGCTCAGATGACCACCACAGTCTCCTGCATGAAAATCTTGCAATACTTTGTCAGCTTCATCCTTCAATAGACAATTTGACAAAATACCTCCAGGATCTTTCCAATACAGATTGCTTTCTAGAATGAAAATTTTTAATTCTTTCATTTTCAAAAACCTAGCTTTAGTTTTGGTCAGACCAGGGGGAGCTTGTAAATTATGCAAAACAAATATCAGGTCTGTATACCATGGAGAGTTCAGAAATGGCTCTCTCACGCTTGGAGTCGCCTGCTCACCCTGTTCATCTACTGTAGCTAAGAAATTAATGTCAAGATCATGGAAATTTGATTCAGCCATTAACTTTGCTAGACATTGACCTTTAATCAGTTTAGTAGGCTTAATCTCTATGTCATACTCTAGAATGATAACAATCCATTTTCCTCTTCGGCCGTCCAGATTTTCCTGGGTTAAAATGTCTTTTACTACCGCATTCGGAACATATGCAATGGTGTGGGAATGGAGAATGTATACTCTAAAATCGTTTATGGCTTTCACCAAGGAAAACGCTTGTTTCTCCATTATTTTATAATTCAAAGCGACATCTCTTAAAGCTTTACTGAAAAAGGCTATGGGTTGTTCATACCCTTCGTTGTTTTTCTGTAGTAATACTGTTGTAATGGTATGTTTAGAGGTGAAAGAAAAAAGATAAAAATCTTTGGTGAAGTCAGGACTGATCAAGACTGGAGCCTACGTGAGTGCGCGTTTGACTTGTTCAAAAGACTACCTGGACTTGGTGTCCCATTTTATTTTTGTGTCCTTTTTTAACATGTTTGTGATGTTCCTGAGAAGCTCGGCTAGGTTGGGTATGAATCTTCACAGAAGGTTTATTTTTCCGATAAAAGACTGTAACTCTTTGATATTTCTTAGGTGTTCTAATTTCTGAATGGCCTCGATTCTATTGGGGTCTATTTTAATTCCATCCTTAGAGATTATGTGCCGTAGCAGTTTACCTTCCTCTAATCCGAAAAGGCTCTTCTTAGGATTCAAAGAAATCCCAAATTTCTTGCATTTTTCAAAAACTCATCTGAGATGTCGTAAGTGCTCATCATCAAATTGGGAAAACACAGTTACGTTGTCCAAATAGATGACAATAAATTTGCCAAGTTCTTCCACAAAATCGATGTCCATCGCTCTCTGGAAAGTGGCCCCGGTGTTCATCAACCCGAAAGACATTTTCACATACATGAAAGTACCCCATGGTGTTGTGAAAGCGGTTTTCTCTTGGTCATCTGAGAGAATGAGGACCTGATTATAACCCGAGAACCCATCCAGTAAAGAGATTCGACTGGATCCGACTACCCTTTGTAATATGTGGTCCATTTTTGGCAATGGGTAATTTTCCTTCAGAGAGACCTTATTCAGATTTTGGAAATCGATGCAAAGCCTGATTTCTCCAGATTTCTTTCAGGTTGGGACCAAATTTGAAACCCATTTGGAAAATCATAACGAGACTATGATTTTAGCATCGTACATTTTTTTTATTTCTTTTTCTATCAGGGGAAGTAGCTTGGGATTGATTCTCCTAAGCTTCTGTCTAAAAGGTTTTTGATCCTCTTTTATTGGAATCCTGTGTTGTATGATGTTGGTGTCATAATATTTCAAGTCCTCGTAACCCTGGTCAAATACGTCTGAATATTCCTTGAAAATCTCAATGTATTTGAGTTTCTTCTCAGGGGGTAATGATTTGTAAAGTTTCACCATCTTGGGTTTCTCTTCTATCCCTATATTACAATCTTCTACTTCTTGACCACTGGCTTCAATTTTCAGTTTTTTAGCTACATCATTAAAATCAAATAGGTCTTCTAAAGGAACTAAACCCCTAGGTAAAACATTATTGTTTAAATGCAAAACATCATCTTCTATCTCATCCTCACCTAACTCTCCTGAATCTATCTTATTTACACTATCATTTCCAAAATTAGGTCTTTTAACATTTTCATCTTCATTTTCTAAGTCTATGTTTGTACACTCAAAATCATTTTTACATTGTAGAAAATCTTCAATTTGATCATCATTACCAAATACATGCTAGTATCTCATGTTCTCTGGGATGGTTGGTCTGCATTTCACCTCCACCATGTACGGGCGAGTGGAACAAAAAGGTATCTTGCATGTGGCTACTGACGTAGCTAATCCATCTGCTAAAATATTCTGTCCCCTAGGCATCACCTGCAAATCAACTTCCGTGAAACATTTAAGAGCATCCAAAACAACATTTTTGTAAGCTCTGAGATGAGGGTGTTTTGTTGCGTACTCACCTTTGATTTGTTTAATAATTAATTCAAAATATCCCCTTGCCATGATTTGTTTGGCACCAACCTTCTTCAATAGTTTAAGACCGAGCATCAAAGCTTCATACTCAGCTATGTTGTTAGTGCATTGAAAATTCAGTTTTTAAGAATGGTTTTCTGAATACCTGGATCTGTGATTGTGCAACCAAACTCCTGCTCCATCTCCTTCTTTGCTTATGGCCCCATCAAAGTCCATGCTCCAAAAATACACTATCAATCCTTCAGTTATCACATTTTTCTTTATCTACCTCGATGATCTCTTGGCTTTCGTTTGGACCAGATGTATCTTTTTCCAGCTGAATGATTTGTTCTCCTGTATTGCCATCGTTATATAGGATAAAGGAATCTAGGTCAGAATGAGCAACGTACAGAGGATAGTTGTGTGTCTTTTCATGGCTGCTGACCATATATTTCATCAGCGTTTCTTTGTACAGTCTCCTTTGTTTCCCGAATACTGGGATGGTGGCATATGACATATACAACTACAACGTGCCTTTCAACTTGGCCCCCCAAGACCTGGACAACAACATACCATATTTCGGGGGAATGTTTGTGACCACAACGTCCATAACCATGATTTTTGTTGGAATCTGAACTAGAGTGATACATAAGTCTTTGATCAAACTGATACATCTGAATTTGTTGGAGTCAAAAGAGTGTAAATCCTTGTAAGGTCTGGTAACCTCAAGTCCTAGTTTTTCCATCACTGCTTTAGGCATCAGATTATGGGAAGCACCCGAATCTAACATAGCATTATGCAGAATCAGGTCGTGTATATTAAGGTTGATGTAAAAAGGAGAAAAAGCACCATTATCAGTCTGACCATCCACTTCAGGTCCGAACAAGAGTTCAGGTTGATCATCGGTAAGGTTTACAGTATCTGAATGATTTGTTGATCCAATGGTTAAGGCCTTCATGCCTATATCAGGTTCAATTCTCAGTGCTTTGATCACCTGCGATTGGTAAGCATCTTTTCTCATCAACTCGGAAAGGGGAATGGGAATTTTTACTTTGGCTAATTCCCCTTCGAGGATGAAAGGTGTAGGTGCTCTGCCTTGGCTCAACAATTCCAAATTTTCCACCACACTCTTCTAGCCAGAAGTATTTGGTGGGTTAGTTGATGAAACCTCAGTGTGCGATGATCTTTTCAGAATAGTTCAACATTACATTTTTCAGGGATCCTCTCGATAGAAGGCTCAGGGGATTTCTTGGCTTCGACCGTCTTCTTTGTTTCGGTTACCTTTTTTGGGGAAATTCTGTCTGTATTTTTACTTCACAGATTGGACTATCAGTGTACCTCCATAATGGCATTTTGAAATGCTTGTTGTTCGGTATCTTTAGCTTCTTCACTCACCTTTGTCTGAGAAAGAAGAAAAAGTTCTTGTTCCTCCTGGGTGAGGAAAATTGCTTCGTTATCGTGAATGCCCATGAGGTTTATGTGTGTATCCTCTAGTTATTCAATTACCTCATCTCCTTTATCAACATAGTTTTCTTGTAGGGGTGGTCTGATCTGTTGATCAAGACCTCTCTGTTCCCTTTGATCCCTAGGATCTCTCTGCTTGATTTGAGGAGGGTTTCTTCTGAAGTTAGGATTTCGAATTTGAGGAGCTGGTGGGTTTTCTCTAGGAGGGTTTCTTTTGGATACAGTAAGTCTCTCCATCATCCTTTCCATTTCTCTAGATAAGGAATCCAATTTGGAATCGAAAGTTGATGTGGAAGGTTCCTCTTTAATTGTGACTCTCCTCTCTGTCCTTTGTCGTGCCCTTTTTTCCAACAGGTTGGCCTCCACACTTATTGCACTTTTCTGCATGTCCTTCAGGGTGGTGGAGTTTCTTTCCCTTAATTGATACGACATATCGGCGTCAAAACCATCAAGGAATTTTATCAATGCCAAACCTTGTGGAGGTTTAATATCGGCTAGAATTGCATTGTACAGGTTATTGAAACGGGTGCAGTAATCTTGTACTGTCTCACCTTGATTTCTTCTGATGTTTTCATATTCTGACAAGATTTGGAGAGGGTTTTTCTTTACCTCCCATATGTCTAGAAAAATTATTTGAAATGCGGTAAGGTCGATCATTGAGGTAGAATGTAAACCTTTATACCATTTCTTAACGTCACCCGTCAAACTTTGCGCAAACAATATCATTTGAATGCCAGCCTCATCTACTTCCTGCAGATCAAAATAATCATTCATTTTATCAACATGTTGTTGTGTGCTCAAGGGTCCTGTTCCATCGAACTGTGGAAGTCTCATTTGATAATCCAGAGGCATAGCATGAAGAGGTGTGGCCAATACCAAGGGAGCATATCTAGATGCCATGATAGGCGGAGGGGGCAGGACAACAACCTGGATGATAGGTGGGGTGGTAACAGAAGACGAGGACAAGGAGGGGCTAGCTGGCACAGAGTGAGTGGTTTGAGGTTTAGCAGTGGGAGATAGAACTTCAGGAGTCTGGGGTTGCAAGACGGTTGGGTCTAGAATGGTTTCAGCCACAAAGCTATCAGATTTCATTCTAAATAGACTTTGTTAGAAAAGGATGTCAAAGTCAAGATCCTGAAGGGCAACAAGCTCCTCTGGAAGAGAAGGGGATCTCTGAAGGGGATTATGACTTACTAAACCTTCTGCAATGGTCTTTTTCCTGAGTAACTATTCTGGATTATCAGTTGCTATTGCAGGTTCTGGGTCTGGGTGAGATCGAGTATAAGCTCTTTTGGGACCCAGATTTCTTTTTGATTTATATATATATATATATTTAGTTTTATGAGTCCAAAAATTAATATTTACAAGCTTTTAACAACCTCTAAACATTACTTCTTTCTCAGATTTGGATTTTTTCAGAAACAAACTTTTCTTCTAGGGAAAAGAAGACGTGAGGTTAAAATTTGTTCAGTTCCTTCCCTAGTATGGTTGCCACTATGTTAACACTCTGTAAATTTCCTAGAGGTTGTCAGAAAAGAAGAAATCTATGGGAGGTAACTTTCTCCAACCACTTCGAAGCTGGGATCTAGCCCTACCAACTTCAGAGAGGGATATCTCTGTATGATTTAGATATGTTTCAAATTTAAAATATTAGGCTAGGTAAATAAAATACGTTTGTTGAGTTTGTTGTCGTTTTCGTTGGGTTGGCTGAGAGAGATTTACACATCCATTGGGCTATGGGGTCTGTATCATGAAATAAAATCTAAACCAGAAAACAAAGAAACTTTCACAGAGTGAGATAATAAAATCGTTGGATTCTTTTAGTAGCATAAATGGGGAATAGCAGAAAAGGAGAGAATGTCAATTACAACAAAGAAGCAGTTAAGAATTTCTTTATCGTAAAATCAGAAGATGAAACACTAAAATATTTTAAAGTCAGAAACAGGGTATACAAAGATAAATCCTGCAACATTCGTTACTTTCAAAGATTAGATTTAGAAAACAATGAGATAACTAAGTGAGAATAACATTTAACATAGAAAGGAAAACATCACCAATGAGTACACGCAAGAATCCTGTGGAAATGCCTCTTTGTATTAATGGAAGATCTCTTGAAAAATATTACAGTCTGGTAACTCTCAGGGCGTAAAGATCAACCCTCAATACTTCAAAAAGTGAAGTATTTATAACCCAAAATTACAAATGATCCTTTCATTAAAGATCAGGACGTGGTAAATCTATTTTTAGCTTAACCAACTTAACAAACTACAAAAATCTAGGAAACTGTTTGATGATGTGTCGAAGTTTCATGTTGTTTTCTGGGTGAACTATTGGTGAGGCCTCTACATGACCTCGTCTGACTAGATAGCTGACTGGGCTGGGACAACTCATCGACTACTCAATCAAATTGAAAATCTCTTCCCATCGAAGATGACTGGGAACACTGACTTTGAGTAACCTTCGATAGACTTCATCCATCTCTGTGTACTTCGCAAAAGTTGGCTTGATGATGAAGATGTACCATATCTCATGTTGTATGCTAATGTCCAACTGTAGTGCATCTAGGAATGCCTTGCCAGTGATACTGCCTTGAATTCCTGAAAATTTTGAACTATCCTTAGCCACAGTGGCTAGTCTCTTTTCGAGTCGGGGAGCATCATCAATTTGTCGTTTATCACCTTCAAACTAGGAAGACCCTTCTTATATAGAGCTTCGATCTTGATAAAAAACCTTTGCACCCCTAGGTCCATAGCCTGAACCTTTTCTTCTAGCTGTAGCATTAGTCCTCTCTTGGTCAGGACTCTCTTGACCTCAAGGATGGTCTCTGTTCTATCCTCAATTCTCAGATCTTCCAGCTCCTCTCTGGTTTTAGAATTTAGGAATTTGATGATTTCATTAGCCTCTATGGGCATCTCTCCCAGTTCTTCTCTAATATTCTCGATGGCTTGTTTACTTGTTTGTACCAATTCATTTTTCTCAAACATAATTTGTATCATTGGCCATATTTCATTCATAGATTTGGTGATGTCTGTCCAGACACTTTCTTTGACTTCGGCCAGTGTTTTGTCTGCCACTGTTTTCTTCTAAAGCTGTTGTAACTCTTGTTTGAGCTGGTCTGACACTTGTTTTTCCTTGGAATAGTTGGTTTGGTAAGAAGCTTTGAGTTCCTAGAGGTTCTCGATCTCCTTTTTGAGCCTGCTAATCTTTGTTTCTTGCAGATTCATCTCTTCCATAGACTTAGCCAGTTCAACAGTATTTTCCAGAGACATTAGTGGGTTTGAGGATGAAATTTCTGCTAGTGATGTTGTGCTCACTCCTGAGAGTGGAACTGCACTCAATGGAATGACTTCCATGGGTTTTGACTGTTCTTTCTCTTTCACTAGCTTCTCCATTTCATCTTGCATTTACTTCAATTGTGCATTATGTTCCATGATCAACTTAAGCATCTCATCTTTTTCTCCTTCTGTCTCCGCTATTTCCTTTGCCTGCGAGTCTATTGTTGGTGGCAGCTTCAATTGTTTCCTCAAATACGTTATGTCAACATTTTTCTTCTTGATCATCTCCTTGACTGCTTTCACATTCAAGGGATCATACCCGATCTTGACGACCAGTTCCTCCAACATCTTAATCCTGTTATCCTTGGCAAAGGATGATATTTTCTCCAACTTCAACTGCATCTGGACGTTAGTCAGAGACACGTGTAACCTGGACGCAGCAGTGGAAGCATGTGCCAACGTGGAGTAAACCATTTCTTTGGTTTTCTTGTGCAGATCCATTTGATCACCTAGATGCATGTCCTTAGTCTGGAATTCAAAAGTTTCCCTTTTGTAATCGGTGATTACCTTTGGGTATGGCACCTATTCTTGGAGAAATTCCATGTGCATTCTTCCCTTCTCAATGTCGAATGCTGATAGAAGTCTATATTGTGCAGTCGACGTCTGCTTCCAGAACTGGGCTTATGTGCTGCTAGTCAAAGTCTGATTCCTTTTCTTGATCAAATTGTATTTCTCAAAGATACTCAGCTTCGGTCCTGTCTTGCGTGGTTGGTTGACTGGTGGAGTATCTTTGTGATTCTTTGGCAATACTAAGGTTATGATCTGCTTGCTTCTTGTACTGAGGAGCGACCGATCAACCTCCAATGTGGAAGTGGATTGCATTCCCTTTTCACCAGTTGTGTCAGGTACTGGACTGGCTTTTGGCCTCTTGGTATGTAGTAGAAATTCTTGAGATGATACTTCAATGACAAGAGGTGACAGATCCTGCCTAGGCCTTTTCTCCTTTGGAGCCTGTGGTGTTTTCATATATGATACAGTGATCGGGAGGTCCTGTTGTTCTATCTCAACCAAAGTATTTGGCTCCCATTCTATTTGGTTGGAAAATTTTTCTACCTCAGGCCTAGATATGTGAACATACGGGATATTCTTATTTTTATCCTCATCTTGGAAATTATCCCGCACAGATCATAGTGTTATGTGAAACTAGCAAAAAATTTCATTTCCTTCAGCAGTCTGTCTGCTTCCTCCTCGGTGCCTCGACTGTTCCAGATGAAAGACCCAATCTACCCTTTGATTCTGAGTTGTTGCTTCTTCTTCAAAGACACAAAATGTATATTGTCCGATTTTATCATCTGCCTTATGTATTCCAAGAAAAAAATTCTAATAGGTAAGTACTTGGGTAGTTTATATGGGCCCAACTCACACCCATAGACTCTGATCTCAGTATGATTTTGGTACAGGTACCAATCACCAGTCTTTGTAAGGTCTGAGAGATGTAGGATCCTCTGAACTTCGTCACTAATTCTGGGTTTGGGTCTGTCGCTAAGCATACTCACCATTGGGTGGTAGAACTACTCGATGAACTACGTGAAACTGAATTCCGTGGAGTTATGTCTGAGCAGAGAAGTCCATGTTGTTACTACCTAGGGTCTACCATCTTTGTACATCTTCTGCATAGAGAAAGAAAATTTGTCTGCTTGGAAGAAAATGAATAGGTATGCCAGTATTGAAGAATACCGAAACATGCCTTCTGTGGAACAATTTATGAATTGCTCGTGAATGTTGTCTGGCAGGAATGTGTTGAAGTCAAACTTTGTAGTGGGTTTCTCATCGGTGGAGAAAATAGACAGAAATCCCAAAATGGGTTCATCTACCCATTGATCTGAAAAATAACCAAGCAAGGCACATAGTGATGTGATGACCTGGTTTCCTTTTATCGAGAACAGGGAGGAAGGATAAGGGGGGTTTGTAGTGGGGAGTTGAGGGGATTGTGGAAGAAAAATCTCAAAAATTTGAGCTCTTTGAGGAAACGACATCTTCTGGTAGAGCTCTATGATGATTTCAAGGTTAAAAGGTGAGGCAGAGTCAGCTCAGGATATTTGCATCATTTGGTCGATGGTTTCTGGTGTGATGAGAAAAAGAATTTCCCCAGACGAGGACACAATGGATATTTTATCAGGGATATAATGGGCTTGGCATTTGAATCTTTGCTCGGGGATATAATGGGCTTGGAATTCTAGGAAGTGGTGAATATGGGGGAAAAGAGACAAGGGTAGGTTGGACTCCCAGAACCCAATTTCTTCACTCTGGTCCAGGAAAACTTCTTTAATCCATGACTGTAGGTATACGAAGTAGAAATCGCATCTTGTGTCTCCGATTAAGTAGTCTTTTTCGGCTAGAGGAATCATGTCGAGGTCGATAGGAGGAAAGAGAAACAAATTCTCCTCACCTTCTATTCGCTTTGACTTTGGCGCCATTACTGTAACAATACCTGCAAATAAAAAAAAAGTTAGCGGGGATGACTGTAGATGTGGGTGACTGACTGTAATGGAGAGGAAAACAGGAAAAATTATTTGGTGCGATGAGTGGGTAAATGGTGAAGGAATGAAAGGTGAGGGTAGTTTTGAGTAAACAGGTATTTGTTGGGCACGGGAGACAGGTCAATTGGTTAACAGATAAGTTAGCCAGTAATAAATGGCCAACGGGTCATTTAGAGCGTGAGATGGAAGGTGACAACGACTGAAGCATACGGTTGAGTGACGTGTTGGTTATTGATTGGGGGAAAAGACCATGGTCAAGGGACTTTCCACGGGTGAACGAGGGAGAAGGAATGATGGAGTTATGGGATGTGACTCTTTCGGAAAAGGTGGATAATGATGTCACAAGGTGACGAGGCATGTCAGACAGTAATAGGCGGTGGGAAATGGGACCAATGGACTCATTCCATGTATATATAGGAGGCCCGCCAGAGTAAAATTCCATTCCGGACCCCCCCCCCCCACCCCCCCGTTAAAAGTAGA
>ML830749.1:59182-69417 GCA_009831015.1 Picea engelmannii | reverse complement strand
GATATTTAACACACATTCCGGACCCCCCCCCCCTCCATTAAAGGCAGAATAGACGGGGGGGTCCGAAATCCAATATAGACCGTAGATCTAAGCATCGAAGCTTGAGCTGTCTAGATGTGCACATATATTATCTCCAATTATTGACCCCCCCCCCCACCGTTAAAGGTAGAACGGTCGGGGGGGTCCGGAAATACTTGTCCACCATAGATCTGGGCGCGGACATCTGAGTCGTTGATACATGAGCGGTGCATAAATGTGAGCGCGAAAGCATATGCACCCAGAAAACTTAGGATAAGTGCATATCGTGGGTTTTCCCAAGCTTTCCCATGTTTCTATCACCAAGGGGTTAGACAACCAACCTTTTAAACATCGAAGACATGGTTCAGCATTGATCATCGGGTTGGTTTTATTGAAATGAAGAAAACTACCTATGTTCTAACTTAATAACCTATGACAATTAGCCCAGATTAAACTATTGGACTAAGAAATTACTCTACCCTGGGGCTATCTGACCAAGATTAGGCAGTCTGGTCAAATTTATTCACTAACTAACCTAGATCACTTGGCTAAGATTAAACAGTTTAGCCAAGCCTTTTCACTACTCCTATCAACATCAATTTAAAAGAACTTGGCCATGCTTGAAAGGTATGGACCAAGTCATTGTTATTTCATGGGGCTCTATTGAATTTCTTTTATGCCCTCTTTTATTCTTTTTCTTTCTTTTTCTTTTTCTTTTTCTTTTTCTTTTTCCTTTCTTTTTCCTTTCTTTTCTTTTCTTTTCTTTTTCTTTTTCTTTTTCTTTTTCTTTTCTCAAATTATTTGCAAAATGAAAAATCATTTGACAAACAAAAACACTAAAGAGATAACATTTCATTCACCAGTTGATCCTATAAATTATAGGGTTGTAACAAGATGATGCAACATATTCGGCTTCAGTTGTAGAATCAACAGGAACTGATTTCTTTCGTGATCTCCAAGTGATGGTTGTTGATCCAAGATTCATCAAATAACCTGAAGTAGACACCCCGTGCTCTTTATCTCTGTCAAAGTCAAAATCTGAATAACCAATGAGATGGAATTTTGAAACTTTAGAATATTTGATGCCATATGATTGAGTTCCCTTTAAATATTTGAGCACTCGTTTTATTTATGTCCAATGGCCTTCATAGGGTTGATGCATAAACCTGGAAAGTATTCCTACAACAAAAGTTATGTCAAGATGAGTAGTAGTAAGGTAAATTAAACTTCCAACAAGTTGTTTATACTTTGTTGGATCTTCAAATGCACTACCTTCATTTTAAGTATGATTTAGATTCTTCTCCATTGGATTAGAAACAAGTTACAATCCTTCATCTCAAATTTGCTCAATAGTTCTCCAATATATTTCTTCTGAGAAATAAAAATGTGCTTCCTTTTTTTATCTACTTCGATCCCTAGATAATAATGTAGTAATCCCAAATTTGTCATATCAAAAACCTTTTGCAACTCATTTTTAATAGATGCTATATAATCATCATTATTTCCCGTGATAAGAAAATCATCTACATAGACAACTAGATACACAACTGATCTTCCAACTTTCTTAACAAATAAAGTTGCATCATCTAGATTGAAATGCTTATAATTCAACTTGAGAACATGTTCAGTTAACTTTTCATACCAAGCATGAGGTGCTTGTTTTAAACCATATAATGATTTTATCAATTTGCATACTTTATTCTCTTTTCCTTTAACAGAAAAACTCTCTGGTTGCAACATATAGACATCTTCTTTTAAATCTCCATTTAAGAAGGCAACTTTTACATCCATGTGATGTATTTTCCATCATTTTTGAGCTGCAAGAGAAAATAAAGTTCTAATAATGCCCCATTTTGTTGTAGGAGAAAATGTTTCTGTATAATCGATACCTTCTTTTTGTGCATACCCCTTTTCTACAAATCTTTCTTTGTTCTTATCAAGAGAACCATCGTATTTATATTTAGTTTTATAAACCCACTTACTACCAATTGGTTTGATGCCAATAGGAGGATCCACCAACCTCCAAGTGCCATTTTTAATAAGAGCATCATAATCTTTTTGCATTTCATATTTCCATTCATTACAACTAGTGGCTTCTTCAAAAGTAGTAGGTTCATTAACAACAGAAACATTTAGCTCAAATTCACCATACCATTTTGGCATTGTCTTTGTTCGTGTTGATCTGCGTATTGATTGCTGCAATGTTTGCTCAGTTTCAAGAGTCTTTGAAATAGGTTCTTCAGGACCATTATTATCCTCCAATTTTTCCTCAGTAGGAACACTATTATCAACCAATTGTTCTTCTACAGAAACATTATTATCATCAAAAACATTGCTATCAACTATTTTTTCTTCATTCTTTGATGTGGTCTCATTCTTTGATGTTGTTGAAGGAAAATACACATAATGGTCTAGAATATGAATCCCCCCTTCAGGATGTGGGAAATCATTATCCCATTCATAATAAAACTTCTTGGAAGAGAATCTATCCAAATGATTGAGTTGCCTATCAATAATATAACCATCTTTAGAAAATTCGAGAAAAAAAACATCTCTTGAAACAACAAATTTCTTGTTTTCCTCATCATACAATCGATAAGCTTTGGAGGTATTAGAATACCCCAAGAAAAAAAAATTGTGACTTCTTGCACCCAATTTGTCGCGTTGTTGTTTAGGAATTAAAGCATAACATGGAGAACCAAAAACTCTGAAATGTTGAACAACAGGAAGACGATTATACCACAATTCATAGGGGGATTTATTATTGATGGTAGTAGAAGGACAACGATTGTGAATATAAACGACACAAAGTACTTCTTCTCCCCAAAACATCAACCTGGCATTCTGAAAAAACATCATTGACCTTACCATATTAAGAAAAGTTATGTTCATGTGCTCTGCTACACCATTCTGTTGTGGAGTATAAGGGACAGTGGTCTGATGTTTAATACCATTATTTTGTAAGTACTTTTCAAATTCATTAGAGGTGTATTCACCACCATTATCTGATCATAGAGTGCCAATATTAAGTTGAGTTTCATTTGTAATCCATAAATGAAAGTTCTTAAAAATTGCAAAAAACTGAGATTTCTCTTTCAACAAATAAACCCAACACATCCTGGTGTAGTCATCAATAAAAGTCAGCAGATATTTATTACCATTTGTAGATTGAAAAGGCATGGGCCCACATAAATAAGAATGTATGAGACCTAACTTCCTGGAAGCTCGGGAAGTAGATCTACAAAAAAGTTGTTTACAATGCTTGCCTAAAATACAAGCATTACATGGATAAATCTTTCCTAGAATAGTAGGAAGCACTTGAATACCTTGTTGTTTCATATTCCGGATACTATCATAATTAATATGACCAAAACGAGCATGCCACAATAAGCTAGAAGACAAAGTATCACTATGTTGAGCCAAAAGAGCTAAATTAGATTGAAAAGAGGATGTCCCTTTAAGATTTAAAAATTTGTCTTCTTCAACACCAGTCATAACAATCACCTTATCATATGCTTTTCTTATTTCAATTATACCATCAAACATATGTATAGGTTGTCCTTCCTGCCTGATATGTATGAGATACATCAGATTTATTTTTAATTGAGGAATGTAAAGAACATCATGCAAAATATAATCAGCAAGTCCTGGTAGGCGAAGTCAAATAGATCCAATTCCTAAAGGCTTTAACTGGGACTTATCAACAAAATAAACTATTACATCAATTTGATTACTGAATGTCTCAAAAAAATCTCTTCTGAAGGTCATATGGCAAGTGGCTCCAGTATCTAAAATCCAAGTGTCTTCCCAAGAAGCAAAATAAGTGCTAAAAACTTCATTGATACTAAGATTACAATGTGCAACAATATAGTCAGGTGGTTTTGGTTTTCCTTTGTCTGGAGGTTGTTTCTATTTCTTCTCACTAATCCTTTCCCAAGGAGTGCGACAATGAGAAGAGGTATGACTCAGTTTACCACACCTATAGCACTTAAGAGATTGTTTATCATTTTGAAATTTTTTTTGTTGTCTAGCATATTGTTGTTTGTCTCCTTGATGATAATGACCCCCCTGCCTCTAAATGGTCTCCTACCACAACCTCTATTACTATTGTCAAATCTAGAAAACTATCCTCTAGGTTTATTCTCTTTCTGTGAAAGACACAAAGTCTCAACTGTGGAAGTGGAAAAATATTCCTTCTTCCCAAAATCTTTCTCTCTTTCAACAATTTTTTCTACAAGTTTATCAAAAGTCATGGCTTTCATCTGTCCACTAGCTTGAAGAGACTCTAAGTAGTGCAAATAGGTAGGATATAGGGATTTAATAAATGTAGTGAGTTGTAAATCAACTTTGACACCAGTTGAGTCAATATCATGAAAAAGAGCTTTAATTTCAGAAGCTAACTTCATTGGGTTATTATCTTTCAGTTCCAGATTAAATAACTTCATCAACAATTGTATAATTTCCAGCTCTGAATGGGAGTCATAAAGATCTTTTAATTTCTCTAATTCTTTAAATGTTGTGGTGCTGGAAAGAATATGTCCATCTTACCTCTTCAGTGACTGAGGCATAAATTAAAGTATTTTCCTTTTTATCTTTACTCTTCCAAATTGCAAGTTTTCAGATATCTGTAAATTTCTCTGGGTCATTGTCATCCTTTCCTTCACAAATTTCCTCCGATAAATCATTAAAAATAAGAGTATTTTTTATTTTTCGAAACCATTCTTGGTAATGTTCTTGTCCGGAGAGCACTACTCCCACAATCGATACTAATGAATGCATTGTAAACTAATCTATGTAAATGAAATTCCACTTGCACAAGAAAAAAAAAATCTCACAACATTTTCGACCTTGGCTGCTCTGTGGACTGCTCAGTACACAGGCCCAACCCTTCGTTGCTCCATTGCGATCTCCCTTGCAGCGAGACCCTTCATGCACAAACCAACAGGGAACAAAAACGGCCATCAAACCATGGTTTTAACAGGCTTCTCCTCTTGAATCTGGAGCTGCTTCGTCGATGCTTCGCGTGCACTTGTTGTCCATCTCACACAGGAACACAAAATAGAATGGATTTTCCAATGCTTCATGTGCACTTGTTGTCCCTCTCATGTTGGCACACAAAATAGCATGGATTTTAAAAAAAGTTTTTAAAAAAAATGTGGCTCTAATACCACTGTACACAAGCCAAATATAAACTCCATAGTTAACAGAACATAGAACATAGAGATCAAGCTTATTTGATTAAAAGTGGATGCAGATACATTATGTATAGGTGGACAGTTTCGGGGTAGTTGAGAACAATTATTGTTATGTGGAAGTTAGGATAGTTGAACGAACCATCGGATTAGTTAACACCAGATTAGTTAACATGATCTAGGGCATCGCCATGGCTCTGGAAGTTATGGTTGTTTCGACATAAAGTGCACCTTGTTCTTGATCCAAGGCCTAGGCCTTCTGGTAGTTTGATTTCTTTATATTAAGGACATATGTGCTCTGCATTTGGCCATTAGAAAAGAATCAAAAGAACCTATGAGAAGGTTTTTTTTGCAAGACAATGATGTCGAATTACACTACATAGGTTGTGGGGCTCTGTCTAGTAGTGATGACTACTCACAGAAACCAGAAAATTTGTGATCTATTATCAAGCCAGTCGATTATCTACTCAGTGAGCAACGAATTCTCTTTATTTCTATAGGGATAAACATTACATCGATATCCTTTATCCTTCAAATATTTTTTTTTCATCTAATGTGGATGAAAATTCAAGGTTTATGCCCGACCAACATTATCGAGTCATTTATGAGACTCCTCCTTTTCGGGTTCGATGGTGAAATTGGGGGATAAAGTACCCCAAGGTTTGAAGAGGAAGTCCCTATGAGTTATTGTGTGGAGATGGATTTGTTGGTAGTCACTTGGCTGATAGTATTATGGCGAGAGGTGATAGTGTTATTGTTTTTGATAATTTATTTATAGGAAGGAAGGAGAATGCTTTGCAATACAATAAAAAGGATGCACCATCACCAGTAATTGTCCTCCTAATACGTCAGTCACTAGGAAATGTGAAATTTCATCCTCATGCTACTCCACTTATTTTTACTACCGAGGTTCTGTAAATTTGGACTGTAGTGGGTGATGCTGAACATTGTTTCCTTGAGAATGGGTGGACTGCCAGGTCATCCGAATTTTTTTCGTTGATGGCCAGGTCATCGGGAATTTGGTTTTATCATTTTCTAGAAAACTAGCACAACCGCAAACTCTTGGCTGGTGAACGTCGAAAGGTTTTGGCTGGTAAAATAATGAATCCCAGTTTCGTGAAAGCTTGCACAGAGTGTATAAGAAAAAAGTGCAAGTAATTGTGATTGTGTTATTGTCATCCCAGTGTATTTGGAGTCGGGGTATGGTACTTGATAAATCCCCTGTCTTCAATAGTCTTCACACCGTTTTCAATAGTCGATCTCTTCAACTTAATGCTTCTCAAGTCTTCTGGGGAATGGAGTTGCGGTTAGATTTGAGACATTTGAAAAAAAAAATTGGAAGTTCTTCTCATGAAGATTCATCCGCACATTCTTCAAAAGAGCCAGTCTAGCTGGACTATATCCCTTCTAAAATTGACGAATCCAGAACAATAAAAAGGAGATCCCACACATCAGATCCATCTAGCAAATCCAAGTTATGTGGCTCCTACAAATATAGGTTTAGGGTTAGGGTTAGATATAGATACATGGTTAGGGTTAGTGTTTTGTAGTGCAGTGGGGACTGACCTGTGTATTCGATATCTAAAGAATAAATAAACAATGATGAAAAGGTTACGGGGACTGACCTGTAAACATAATCCAACACTGATTTTATCTCGTTTTTGAAATGTCTATTGATTCCCAACTATTCAACGCTATCGACCATCCAAAGGCATTGAAGGAGGTCATTGAGGGGATTGATTAATTCTCTGTCCTCCACTAATAATGAATTGAACATATCTTTTACTTCCCCAATAATTCTATCATCACGTTCATGGTAAGAAGGTGCCTGAGATACATTAAATTAGAGGAGAAAATTACTCCATTAATTGATTCTGAATGAAATATGCAGAAGAATAAATTCAAATGAAGCTAGTTAACCACCTCATAAGACGTTGAGAGAGAGAGTTGATTAAATTATGGCCCCAAAGGTTGCAATTATAATCACCTATACACCTTTGTACACCGTCATCATTAGATATGGAGGTGGTCGATCTCATGCTTATGGAAGGTATCAAGGATTTCCCTTGCCTGCACATTCCAGGATTTGGGATTGCCCTGTGAATAGCCTTCACCTCATGAGTAGAATTGAACAATGATATGCGCAAGCACAATTTGGAAACTAACGGTACGACAGAAACAAGAGCCATTTATGTTGGCTTATATGATATGATAGCTTTTAGCCTACAGAGATACCTCAAGGTAACAAACTAAAATTTATGTTGTAGAACCCTACTGCTACAGAGATACATCAAGATAACGAACTCAACGTTATGTGGTAGAGCCCTCCTTCCATTGACTATATATAAGCTTTCTAATGTCGTGTATCATTAATATTAATTACCACTATGCTACAAAACACTAAACCTAAATACCTCATTAATATTAATAACCACTGCATTACAAAACGCTAACCCTAAATACCCCGACATTACTATTACCGACATTGTTGTGTTCATAATGATTTCATTTTTTTCAATGATCTGAGCAGAGCTCGTGTTCATGTTTACTCTTCCTGCATCAAAGAAACTCAGTTATCAGGCCACAATCACAATTTAGTAGCAAATCGAAAATCATAAGGACCTATCGCATTTGTAATCTGGGTTGGGATGAAATGCTCCACGCTCATGCAGAAATATGAAATGCATAGACAGTTGAGGAAATTAGGGGTATAGAATGAAAGGCAGGGAAAACTAATCCAAATGTGGTAATCCCAAAGGTTAATCATTTAAACGTGGAAATCATATGGTGCTACAGTAATTTCTTAATATGATTAGGTAAATGTTAAAAAGTAAATAGGTTAACAGATGCATTCAAAAATACAAGGAAGCTATGAAGAGTAAATCACATTCATTGATTTGGGAGGACGACTAAGAATATGCCAACATCTTCAATTGTTACCCATCATATTAAAAGGTGATTAATTGTGCCCATCTCCAACAGGTATATGCCTTTCGGCGTAATTAGAGAGCACATAATGGTGGGCATTTCTTTCTAAACTTCATCTCAAAGGATTTGAACTCGGGACCTCTTGTTGGCACGGGTTAGATAGACTTTGTTCCCTCCGTAGTTGTATCTCTCATGGTTTTCTGTAGTTTTTTTTCTTGGAAAAGGAGCTCTCATGTACACGGATCGATTGTGAGTTTCGTCCTTCTCTAGGGAGAATGAGAGGCAAAGTTGGTAAAGATGTGTTTGAGGAAGCAAGGGTGCTCGACGGCCTCAAAACTCACATTTTGATTGTCAACGATTGCTTGATCGATTGGAAGATAATCGAGAAGCTGTTGAAGACAATTTTTTTTGAAAGGTTTCAACCCTTTTTGTTGTTACCATAACACCACCAACCACTTGCTAGGCAATGTCACTTAAAAATTTCTTGCTCTGATACAAAGTTGCCAACAATTTTACTAAAATTTATTTGACACAACTTTTCCACTAATTAAAACATATACATACATTCGACAATGCATATATATATATAATAGACTTATACATGTAACATGAACAAGATAAATGCATAAAAGTAATTGCATATTGTTATTACTAAAATTTCGTCCGCAAATGGTTATCGAAATCCAACATTGTCAAACAGTTATAAGGTCACCCATGGACAAAAATTACCACAAAAGCATTTCCAAAAGGTCCAAAACTATACAACCAGTGATAAAATTAAGGTGCGCTATGACTACACAGGGTACGCGCGCACATGCGCGATCCAGAAATGCACGAAAAGTGCACATGCGCATGATGCGCGACTGTGGTTGCTAAAAGCCGCACACATCTGAGAACGACGCATTTATGAGATTGGTCGGCCTCCCACCCACTTTTGGTTCAACTTCCAAGTTGATTTGACACCCAAATCTCGACTGAATCTGACTGGGTGGCTGGTCAAAGACCTAAAAATGCCCTAAATAGCCTCTTTTCACACTATAAGTTGGTTGCACAATACCTCAAAGAGGTGTTATAAAACAAGGCCATGGGTGCACTTCATTTTCAAGGAATTCATTTGCAAGGTTATGCTGTTTCTATTCTCTTAGGGAATCCTCTTTTCTCATCAAGAATATACTAGCATCATTACATTGGGAAATCCATCTCACCTCTTCAGTGGATTAGCTTGGGATTCTTTCACCATTTCATTCAAAGTTGTAAGAAGAGCTTAGTTGTGGGGGTCCAAGAGCCCTCCCTTGGAGGAAGAAGGGACCCAAAGTCCTCTTTATTCTTGGTGTTTTCTTTCACTAATATAATCCTTCCCATTGGTGACATGAGTCTTATTGGTTGTTTTGTTCTTATGTCCTTATGCTCAATAATTTAGTTGTTCTTTTATTTCTTAGTTTAATTCTTAGTTTTTTCTTTTATGTTTCTTTCACTAACTCTTTCCTTTACAATTGTCTTTCTTAGCTAACCCAACTAAGCTTGTAAGAACCTCTGTTTTTCTCATTTAGGTGACAAAAGAGGTGAAATAGATTGGCGACTCCACTGGGGAAAGGTATCAATTTCCTACCCCATTTGGGTTTTTCTAGCTCTTCTTTTGGTTTATTTAACTTGCAGGTACCTTAACCGGCCCAAGCTGACCTAGAAGACATCCAATTCAAAGATGAATTGAGAGAATTCCATCCGAAATTTTCTTCACGGTCATGTGTCAGTTGTGTGTGGGTTTATTGGCCCAAAGTCGCGCATCGTGTGCACGTGCGCTAAATTTACTATGTTGTTCTGGGCACCTGCGCCCAAAAAACTGCTTCGGTTTGCGCACAAGCGCTCAATGCGCCTCTGTATACTCTGAGACCCATGCACCTGTGAAGAAAAATAAACATTGTAAGCTTGTTTTTTATTTGGGGAAGGCCCCTAACCTTCTTAAAAATGATTTCATACATGTTGTAATCTGCACCACACTTAGTTCCCTCTCCATATAAAGGGATTAGTCAAAACACATAGGCACTTAGGGGGTTTAAAATCATTATTTCCTCTTTTGCTTTCATTTTTCCACATGGA
>ML830749.1:20465-40434 GCA_009831015.1 Picea engelmannii | reverse complement strand
ATATATCGGTCAACAGTGCCATCAAAATGTTTACATACACATAAAATACATCGTATACAAAATTTGCAGGCCAATGAAGCACCTCGGTACAAAACTGGTGCCACTACACCAAAATGGGCTCACCAGCCTATATACAAAAATAAAAACATACATAGAGTGACACTCAAGGTGCCTCTAGAGCACCACCTCTTGCCCCTCCCTCAGGCGGTGGTGCCCCACCCACTATCGGTCCCTCTGGACCTAGAGGTAATTGCCCGGTCATCGCAACACCTGCTACTACTGCTCGCCGCACCGCGATTTTCCACGTCAGCGACACTCCCACACACTTCTCTGGGTTGCCCTCATCCTGGATGCGTGACCACATGCCCTCAAGAACTCCCTGTAGCACCACCTCCAAGCGGTGGCGAATTTCCTCAAAATCTCCCCTGACCTCCACCAGAGGAGCATGTTATGGCCCAACACCAAGGTCATCAAAACGATGTCTCCTAGCCGCTCTCTCGTTGTCGACTGGTCTCACCTCAACGTCCTTGCACCGACGTCTCTCTCCTACCCGCGGCTCTCCCCGCAGCGATCTCACTAGCCCTTGATGAGCCGATGCTCTCATCGACTCAACCTCGCGCCTATGAGGTCCCACATCTGCACATACAAACAACCAAATGACAATATCATCATCTATACATAATACACATGTCATGCTATCTCAAAAATCAACATATCAAAATCACAAACATACCTTGGTGGTCAAACACCTCCCCTGGAGGTAATACCATATCTGGATCACCCCGAAAGTCAACACCACAGTATGGATACTGCAGTATGATCTGTGGCATCTGCTACCACACCTATGCATCCTCGGCCATGAAAAAATGGCCACCCTCACCACCACTATGGAGAATCAAAATCATTGACCACCACCTCAGTCACAGCTCTCACACACCAGGTGCGCCCAATAAAACTCTAGGGCGCAACATCGACACCCTCTCCAAAAACCAGGCCACCAAGATGGACCCAAAGGAAAAGTCCCCTGAGTCCACAGTCTGACATCTGCCCAACTGCCCTACCATCTTGGCATGCAACATCAAACCCCAGGCAAAATTCTCTACAGCCAGTGCCCTCCCCATAACCCTCAGTTGACCACCACTAATCCGCTGAGTCGTGAGGGACCCATATACCCTCACAATCATCGTTGCTACACAACGATGAACTAAAGCATCCATCACCCCGATACTCACTACGGAGCCTGACATGAAGTTATCCCTCGAACAATACCTTTGTCCCAAGGTAGCTAACTACACATCCCCAGGTAACATAGGCTCTGCCAGTAGGAGTGTTCCCCAAAAAGGGATCCCAGTCAGAAAGTACACATCCTCCACCGCAGTGAAGGCTAGTTGCTCTCCCTACACCATAAAACAATGCAGATCTGGACTCCACATCCGGATCAAAAACTGCAGAAGATACTCCTGAGCCAGTATCAACGGGCACTCAAAGAACTTCAACAACCCATAGGCTGCCAAAGTGGCATGAACCCCTGTCTCCTCAATAGCCATGGCATCCCTCAACTGTGACTAGTCCCACTCTCTCTAGTGGACCGGCATCGTACAAATGATCGCCTGCAACCACATAATATAGTCCTAGATCAACCATCTTGATCATAAAACACATTAAAATCTCCAAAAAGGATAAGTTTTGCATCCATCAGCCTTGCCCCCAAGGCGCAGTTGTTTAACCCATAGGCGTGCACATATGTGCACCTGTTCACCCCACAGGAATGCGCATATGCGCGCCTGTTCACCCCACAGGCACACATAGATGCGCGCATGTTCATACCATAGGCGCGCATATCCTCCATACAGGGGCGCCTCCATGCGCCCCTGTCACGAACATAGGCGTGCATCATAGCGCGCATGTCCACAACACAGCGGCGCACCCATGCGCAGCTGTGTAGCAAACATGCATGCATACCATGCACGCCTTTTTGGCCCCTACCGACGCACTAATGCACGGATATCCAGATAACAGGCGTGCACCCGTGTGTGTATATTTTTTGATCACCCTTGCACTAGGGGGCCCACACCCATAAAAACCCTTGTACGACCCTTTGTACAGGCCCTGCCCACAAATTGAAAACCTACTTCTATGCAGGACGATAAGACTACTAACCTGAAGCTCCCTGGTCCTGAATCGGCTACCTCATTCTCCCGGAATCTCCAAATCTCCTCTGAATACCTCTCATCCAGTCACTCTGACAGCAAGTACAAATGAGGTGGCAATTTGGGCCCTACAGCTATATATAGCCCTTTTCACCAAACTTCCAAACCCCATTCCAAGAGCTCTAGGTGTCCGTTTTTCAATCCGTCTTCAGCCACAAGATCAGTGTCCCGTAACCTACATCAAGACAATCCCTGGGCCATTTGTTATCCCTAGCCCCTAGGGTGACATTTTCTCATACCCATCCAAGTACGCATGGTCATGGTCAAAATTATCAAATAAATGCTTGTATGTTCGATTCTCTTCAGATATTGTCCATGTTGGGTATTTTGTTTTTCATGTGTGTAGGTACTTGGTCATCATACACTAGCGCCACCCCTTCAGGTATATAATCAACACTATCATGTAATCATTCCCTCTGAATCTCAATTGCATCTCCAGTCACACCCTCTAAAATTTTCCTTTAGGATCCCCATCTCCGACTCTGCAGTACCGACACCTCCATTTCATTTTGGGTATTGTCACCTGGTAGAACTCTCCCCCACATGAGTTGTCCCATTCATAGCACCCTTTGGCACTTTGACACTCATGCTAGTTTTTCAACCCTTTAGGGATGGGAGTCTTGATAGTCTTACATCATGTCGTGAATCAGCCACATACTCCTTCTCCTCATTTTGCTAGATTTCCCAATGGACTCCCAGGTTATCTCTTCAAGGTTCTATTTTGACTGCACCTCCGTAGTATCATTAACCCTCCATTTCATCCACAATCAGTTTTCCCCTCTGCAAATTTCCCTCCATACCATCTACCTCATACAAAAACCCACCCATGAGGCCCCCAACCTCCACCAGTTCTCCAAGCACATTGTGCCCTCACCGGCTCAACCATATTACATTGGGGCACCCGTTTCTGTATTTGTACACTCAACCCAAATTATTCTTTATAAATTGTAAAAAGCCTTTGTTTCCAGCATTTACATATCTTTTTGTCGTCACCTTTGGCGACCTTCTTCCCTTTTTTGGAAAATGCAACCTGTGTCTCCCTTGGTTGGGGCACTCCTTATCATCCACTCCTGTTGACATCGTCCATATACTCTGAGTATACCACCGGCCACTTACCTCTATTCTCTGAGTTTGTCCACTTTGTCCTGCCTCTGGCACAACTTATCCCATGTCTTGTTGTCCCCCTAACACTCGACCTAGTTGAATGGTTGCGGCCAATTATACTTCACATATACCCCCAACCAAGGGCAATCTTGAGTCTTCATACATCTTAATTTCATCCATGTACCTCCTCAGTTCCTAATCTCACCTAGTAGATTTCATGAAGCCCTTTTTATTCTTGGAGTCGCGTCCCCCTTTTGTTGACATCGGCACAGTTTCTAGAAGGGCAATAGTATCTTGACTCTCATTACCTTTCCCATGAGAGGTCTCGGATGGCACAGGGCGAACCACAATTTCTCCCTACTGTCATTGACCCCCATAACATTCGACTTCAACACTTTCTCATGTTACGGTGAGTCTTACTTTGTGACTATTGCAGTTATTTCTTATATTTTCTGAAGACCTATGAACTTGGCTGGGCTATCAATGCCTTTAGAATCCGTGATACTTCTTACAGGTGTCACTACCTACTATTCAGAGTATGTTCCTCCTCAGAATTTCCTTCTGCCTTTATCACGACCGCCCTTGAGGGTGCTGCAGTTGTTTACATCAACACACCATTTCAGTTACTATACAACACCATTCTTTTTTGAGTTACATGACACGAGCATGGGGCATGCCCACCTCGTTTGTACACAATTTATTTTTACACACCTTATGGAAGGTGGGGTCCTACAGGTTCCATTCTCCCTCCAACAGGTCACTCTTGATACTCTCACTATCACTCTCTCTTACAATGACACTCTCAGTAGAAGAAACATTGATGAATTTCGGCTATACGTATGCTCCTAACCTCATCCATCAAGGGGCATCTGTTATCACTGAAATTTCGTCCGCAAATCGTTACAGAAATCCAACATCGTCAAAGAGTTATGAGGTCACCCATGGACCAAAATTACCACAAAATCATTTCCAAAAGGTCCAAAACTATACAACCAGTGATAAAATTAAGGTGCGTTATGACTACAAAGGGCGCGCGCGCACATGTGCGATCCAGAAATGCACGAAAAGCACACATGTGCACGATGCACGACTGTGGTTGCTAAAAGCCATGCACATCTGAGAATGACACATTTATGAGATTGGTCAGCCTCCCACCCACTTCTAGTTCAGCTTCCAAGTTGATTTGACACCCAAATCTCGACTGAATTCAACTGGGTGGCTGGTCAAAGACCTAAAAATGCCCTAAATAGCCTCTTTTCACACTATAAGCTGGTTGCAAAATACCTCAAAGAGGTGCTATAAAACAAGGCCATGGGTGCACTTCATTTTCAAGGAATTCATTTGCAAGGTTATGTCACTTCTATTCTCTTGGGGAATCCTCTTTTCTCATCAAGAGTATACTAGCATCATTACATTGGGCAATCCATCTCACCTCTTGAGTGGATTAGCTTGGGATTCTTTCACCATTTCATTCAAAGTTGTAAGAAGAGCTTAGTTGTGGGGGTCCAAGAACCCTCCCTTGGAGGAAGAAGGGACCCAAATTCCTCTTTCTTCTTGGTGTTTTCTTTCACTAATATAATCCTTGCCATTGGTGACATGAATCTTATTGGTTTTTTTGTTCTTATGTCCTTATGCTCAATAGTTTAGTTGTTCTTTTATTTCTTAGTTTATTTCTTAGTTTGTTCTTTTATGTTTCTTTCTCTAACCCTTTCCTTTACAGCTGTCTTGCTTAGCTAACCCAACTAAGCTTTTAAGCACCTCTGTTTTTCTCATTTAGGTGACAAAAGAGGCTCAACACATATTTATAAATATCAATAGTGGGTCACCCCCAAGATGGGGATAAAATCCACTTGGGTAAGGGTTCTTAACCAGGATAAGGTATCTCACTCCATAGTAACTCATTCACAGGTAAATTAGACACAAGTGACTCAATTACTAGAAAGTCCATCAAAGATGCCAATTCTCACTCACAACCTACAGTCTCTCATTCCCCACATGCCTATCCCACCCCAGAAAGTGTTCCCCTTCTCTGCTCAACATTTATTTGACTTCTCCACTTCCCTTCTAGGGCTTCAACAATAGGTTGGATAGAAAGTATCGGAGCCCTATCACTACAGTTTGACACCTTGGGAAATAATTCCCAACAATTCTCTCACCCAGAGAGAATGCAATCTTCCATGGGCCTGACAACCAACCTCTTCCATTTATCTCTTCAAGCTAATTCATAAACAGGTATCTACAATAATATTCAACATATTGGTCACAGTAACTAGTGGGATCATTACAACAACAAACCAGTTTAGACATTGAACATTTCTATCAAAGAACAAACCACTCAATGGCAGAACAATCCCCCTCTCATAGCTCAGTCATTCTCCCCATAATTCCCCATGATTCCCCTAATATAATATCAGGACAGACTAAGTCCCAACTCAGCGAATGCATGTTCCCAACTTGACACCCGTCATGTTGAGAACTACTTTCATTCCACAACTTATTCCCAACTTGACACTTGTCATGTTGAGAAATGCCTTCAACCACTTGTCCCCTCCTTGGGACTTAGGATATAAAAATATATCCTAACTTTACATAATATTAATATAATATTCTTCACTTTATGCTTTAAAAAGAAATATTAATAAAATATTCATTTTTGGGTTTAATCCCCTTTAACCCACCCCCTTGACCTCAGCTAATAGAGTTTAATCCCCCCCAAAAATATTTTACGTGGTCAGTCTGCCACAGGGGTGTATTTTCATTATATTATATGTGATTACATTTACAAACTCATTACAAAGGTACTTATATTTTGCATCTAGGTTTGCCAGCCTCAAAATACAAAGTCTGCACACTAAAACCAGTGCGTGTGGAAATTCTATGTTGCACACACTCTTTCTTCAGTGTGCCACCCTTGCACCCTTACTTATGTGTGTGTTACATCATGATTTATATACAAACAGATTCTCTGGCCTTCAAAACCTGTGCAAAGCTAGTGTGCATTGAGTCTTAGGTTGCACGCCTTTCTTCCTTCTGTGCGCCCTCCTTTCTCACTAACACTTGTGTGCCTTGCATATGTTAAGTTGTTTTACGTCCAATGTGTTATTCATGTGTACTTACACAAGTGCGTCCCCACATTAAACTATGCATTGTATCACTTACAACTATGGACACTCCTTTGGTGTGAGTTTCTTTCACACCAACTTACTGTGTGTAGAACCACACTGAAAACTTGTCCTATCAACTCACCAACTTATAAGTGAAGTAAATTTGCATGGATATTTACACTTGGGGATCAACCTAGGGGTAATACAATCCCCTCCTGCTTATTTATGCACCGTACTTAGTGCAGTATATACACATGTACCATTAAAATTTAAAAAGTTCTAAAAAAGATGTAGGTATTTTGTCTGCATAGCATCCTCATGCTCCCAAGTTGCATCCTCAAGGTTGTACCAAGTCCATTGGACCTTTACTAGCTCTATGGATCGATTCCATAGCTTCTTGATCTTCTGATCCAATATGCACACCATATTCACTTGAAAACCTCCTTCTTGCTCCACCTAAATAACATTCCAATCAATGACATGATTAGTATCGGGTACATACTTTTTAAGTAATGATACATGTAATACATTATGAATATGCATTGATGCAAGCAAGGAAAGCATATATGGTACATGCCCAATCCTTTCCGGGATTTCAAATGGCCCAAAAACCTGCACTGCCAATTTTGAGAAATTTCTCAATCTCAGGGAACTTTTGTTGGCCTTTACTTTTAGGAACACATGATCACCCACTTTAAGTTCTTTGTGACTTATGCCCTTATCAACATAGTTTTTCTGTTTGTCCTGTGTAGTTTTTAAATTCTGCTTAATCTTCACCATCTGCTATTCCATTTGTAATATCCCCAAGGACGAGCCTCTGTTGTATTTATGAATTGTAATATGTTTTGTAGGCTGGTGAGCCAAGACATTATAAGCTATGGGATTATTTGTTTATTAGGCTGGAGAGCCTAGGTGTTAAAGGCCAGGAGCTTGTTTTGTACATGTAAATATTCATATTATTAATATAAAAACATCATTGTGTGTAGACTGACCACAAGGAAAGAGTATGGAGGACTAAACTCCACTAGGATGGGTAAGAGAGAGAGGGATGAGAGGTTGGAAAGAGAGGCTAAGCCTAAGGGATTATGTTGAAGAGACATAGATGATTTTAGGGGCTAAATTTCACAAATGGGCTAATTTTCCATGGTTTTTCCCCAAAACAAGATTCGCTCATTTCCATTTTTTCTAAAACCGATTCGCCCAAATCCCATAGAATAAAACTATTTTACCTTAAAAATTGGCAAAAAGTTATAGAAACTATATAAAATCCTTAGAAATTTGTATATTTTTACAAAACTATAGCCAAACATTTTGCATTTTGCATATTAAGGACTAGTAAGATTAGCCTATGTTTGCATATTATTCCAAAAGATAATTAGAAGGATATGTTTATATCCTAAGTTACTTTCGGAAGAGAGAATGACTTCCAAATGGAAAGGAATGTGTTTCATGAGTGACATGTGTCAACTCAGGCACATGCAATTTTAAAGGGGGGTTCACTCACTCACTCACTCGTGGATGGGGGAAGGGAGAGGTTCACGTAAAGATAGTTTTATCTCTCATGCTCTCACCATCTTTGCTATGTTAGACCAGTCTACCCCATCTCTCCTCACGATTTCACTCACGCACTGAGAAAGAACGCATCCATCCAATTTTGCCATTGTTGAACCCGTGGCCATCGTGCATCTCTGTAATTTACAGAGTCGTCCCTTGCCTTACCGAACTTTTCTATTGTTTTTGAAGAGGCGGGTTGTCAAGCCCATGGTTGAAGAGGCAGGTTGTCAGGCCTATGAGAAACTCTCTCTCTAGGTGAGAGGGGTTGTTGTGGATTGAAAAAGCAGTTCATCAGGCCTGTGAGCAACTCTCTCCAGGTGAGAGAGTGTGCTGAGGAAGTGATTTCTCCTATAGGGAGTCTTGTAGCTACTACAGATCTCTGAGAATTCCATTCTGGCCTATTGTTGAAGCCCTAGAAGGGAGGTGGAGAATCCGATGGACTGTGTGAGAGTGAAGGTGTACACTCCTAGGGTGGGATAGGCATGTGGGGAATGAGAGTCTGTGAGCAGTGGGTGTAAGTGGATCCTGGGAGAGAATCCTTCCTCTTAAACTTTGTGACTTTCCTATTGACCTTGCCTAGCCTAGGAATCCCTTGTCGAGTGGAGTTAGTCCCAGCTCAGGGGTGACCCACTACTGAGAGTGATGAGCAGTGTGGTATAAGGTTGTGAGGTTCGTGGAAGGTCTGCACACAGTTGTTGGTCCTCCATAAAAACATAAGTACCACTTCTATTTCCATTACATGTTGTGTATTGTTTATGTTTATATTGATGAGTATGGTCTGTATAGGTTGTATGTATGGGCTTATTGTTATTTTCCACATGGATCTATGTATTAGAAGATATGTTGTCTGTTATGCATGTTTGTGATTCTTGCAATGTTATCATGTGTTCCGTTTCATGTATGAATTATTGTCAATTCCATAGAAGTTTGTATGGTAGCAGTAATTATGTTTTATTTGTTTTAAATTCATTAGAAATGCATTATATATATATATATATGTGTGTGTGTGTGTGTGTGTGTGTGTGTGTGTGTATGTTCTAGGGATTCCACAAAATGGTATCATAGCTAAGAGAGGGACATCCTATAGTGACATTGTCCAGCCTGTTGGTAGACGGGGACGTTACAAAATGGTATAAGAGCCAAGGTTCAAGCATTGAGCATGGATGGGTCGGATAAGTGGTCATTGGAACCAAGGTTTCAGGTGGAAATTGTGTCAAGAGGAACACATTTCGAACCTCAAAACATTCATGAGTCCCAAGAGGTTACCTTGGTCATGTTGTGAAGCTCAAGAGGTGTAGCAGTATTATAAAACAACAACAGACATGGTATTGAGTTGCAGAGTAATGTGGGATGTAGGATCTATTCAAGTGAAGGAGGACAATTCGCGACTATCAGATCTGGAGAAAAGTGCAGGAGGGTTAACCTGCAAGTCCTTCAAAATTCGAGACTTCGTCGAAGTTATGTGTTATAGAGCGGAAGAGGCCGAAGGCCTGAAGCTCTGAAGTTTGGAGTTAATATGGAGCATCCATCAAGAGGGACATGTGTTAGTAGATTGGCCTGTTCGAGATTTTGGCATTCGGGAAAATTAGTGTATGCTGGGGTGAGAACTCCCAAAGCCCGAATCTCTGAAGCCCCAAAGAGACAAAGTAGTGATTCATGATGACGTCACATGGATTGATGTGGACACATGGTTTGTGTGCCATGTTTCAGTGGGTTTCAAACATGTGAAATATTGAAATGCCACTTGGAACGTGACATGTGTCACCCATCTGATTAGGCCATGTGTCAACTGCTAGTATTCCGCCATGTGGCACTCCGTATGAGCATGTTTAGTGGGGCCCTAAGGTTACATAACATATTTAAAGGTCAACATACAATGGGCCCACACTAGCGTTGATCACAATACATCAAGATTGACGAACCAGAGGCATTGCGGGGACCCAAGTTGCACGGGAGTTAATTCCCCAAGGCGGCCCCGCAATCCAAACCACGGTTTTATCCATGGGTTACGTGTTAGCGTTTGAGGAATTGCGGGGAAATAGGAGGGTTACTCCAAAACCATCAATGCATTCCCCCACAATTTGAAAGGCATAAATATTGATTTAACATGTTAATGTTCGAACATTGAAACCCTAGGGCCTAGAGGATGCATGGCACCAGATGCCGCAGTCCGGAGACCAGACTCTCCAAAAGAATTGTTCTATGTTATGTTGTGGAGGGACCCCCCACCGTTAAAGGAAGAAAGGTAAGGGGGGGGGCTGCGAAATTCATTACGATTCGTCAACTTGAGCATTGATGATCATAGCCTATGAGACTTGCGTGAATATTAACCACTATATGACAATAATCATATCCACTTGTTGAGGGTTATATTGCATCTTAGTCGTTGGTTGTTGATGAAAAGTGGACCATAGATCCACTCCCCACACTTTGTGAGTTCGCCCATTCGACACTCTGGGGAGTTACAATGACTTGGGTTAGGAACTTTCGAAGCCCAAAGGCTCGAAGTCCCAAATAAGTGCCTATCGACCTAGCGCTTGGCCACAACCTGTGGTCACATGGGTTGGGGGCTGAGAGAAAGGGGATAGTGGCCAAAAATTTTTGCAGAACAAAGCAGAGCTCAAAAAGAAAACATATGCGGGGATTCTTGATTAATCAAGAACCGCATAATGAAATATGAAAGTTTTCTTTGAATCATATTTGTTTATGAATACTGTGGAACTTGTTAGGGACTGATGGCCTAACAATTTCGGTTGACTACACACTTCTTTTGCAGAGTTAAACAACAACTAAATCAAATAAGGATCAGTACAGAGTGCAGAGAAATGGGGGATGCACAAGAGGCTTATAGTCTGGAAGATGAAGTTAGATGAATAAATGATCAGTTGGATAAATAAGAATCAAACTCTCATGGTCATGGAGAGGAAAAAGATGAGAACTTGGACATGATGAAAATCATTGAAAGATTGCAGAAAGATGTCCAGATTCACTGAGAAGATAACAAAAATCTCATGAAAGCCAGGGAACAACAAGGATAATTAAACATAAAGTTGATACAGAGCTTGGAAAGGATAGAAAATAAATCTGATAAGGAGAGTGACTCCAGTAAATCAAGAAGTCACGGGTTTCCTGATGAGAAGAGGAAATCAAGGAATGTTGGCAGACACCATCATCACTCACAAGGGCACTTTAAGAGGAGGGCACATAGTAGTTCAAGCCCATCTCCTACCAGAAAGCATAGGAGATATGGAGTGGATGAACTGAATGGTGAAATGAGCAATATTAAACCTCCTACGTTTGATGGAGAGAACAAGAAGGAGGAAGATGTTGAGACGTGGTTGCTTGGCATGAGGAAATATTTCCTACTATAGAATTACTCCTCTCATGCAGAAGGGAGAATTGCAATGTATAAACTAAAAGGAAAGGCATCCATGTGGTGGGACCATCTTGTGCAGGTGCGACACATTAAAGAGAAAAATGTTACTTGGACAAAATTCAAGAAGTGTTTCGAAAATAAATACTTGACTAAGAGATACTATGTCAGAAAGATGAAAGATTTCTTTGAACTCAAGCTGGGAAGCATGACAATAGATGAGTATGAAAGAAGATTCCTAGAGTTGTTGAAGTATGTTCCTTTCATCAAATATGAGACTGTCAAAATCCAAATATATTTGAGTGGACTGCCAGCTTTCATTAGTGACAAGATCCAATATGATGATACTAAAACTATGGAAGAAACCATAAGGAGAGAAAAATGCATATATGATCATCATAAAGGAAATCCAACTTTCCAAAAAGATCGGGAAGACAAGAAGAAATTCAAGATGGATCAGAAGAAGAAGGGAACTGAGCCATCCTTTTTCAGAAATATCCCTCAAGGACAACCAGGTTTCAGACAGCCCAGAAAGGCTGAAGTAGGTGGGAAAATGCCATGACAACCACCTATGGAATGTTGGGGTTGTAAAGGAAATCATAGGTACAAATATTACCCCCACATAAATGACAAAGTGAGAGTTGTCCACAATGTTCAACAAGCAGAAACAATGGAGGACATGGGAAGAAGTGTACCAAGGATCTATGCAACGTTGGACAACAAGAAAGAAAAATACCAGTCACATATGATTGAAGTGAAAGGTATGATCAACAACCAAACCATTACTATTTTAATTGATTCATGAGCTAGTCATAGTTATATAGATCCTATAATGGTGGAAATTTTTCATTTTCCAAGAATAAATAATGGAAAATCTTGGTTAGTGCAGTTGGCTACAGGAGCCAAGAGAAAGGTTGTTGAGTTGGTTAAGTCATATCCAATGGACATGAATGGATTGAGCAGAAGGGATGAATTGAACATCTTACCTTTAGGTTCCCATGATTGTCTAATTGGGATGGATTGGTTGGAACAGCACCATGCCATCTTAGACTGTCATAACAAGGCATTCACTTGCCTGGATGAGGAAGGAAACCCAAGGAAACTACAGGGAATCCCAAGGGCAGTGACTATCAGAGAAATCTCAACAATGCAACTAAAAAAGTATTACGGGAAGGGTTGTCAAATATTTGCAACCCATATGGAGGAAGCACCTAAGGATAAGGTGCCAAATATTGAAGACCGTGTAGTCCTGGAATATTTTGAAGATGTATTCAAGGAGGTACCATGACTACCCCCAAAGAGAGATATTTATTTCGCTATAAACCTTAGGCCTAGAGTAGCTCCAGTGTCAAAAAATCCTTATAGAAAGAGTACATCAAAGTTGAAGGAGTTGCAAATGCATCTTGAAGAACTTCTAAAGAAGGGGTATATATGCCCAAGTGTGTCACCTTGGGGTGCCCCGATCTTGTTTGTGTAGAAGAAAAATGGGACATTGAGATTGTGCATCGATTTCAGACAGTTGAATAAAGTTACTATAAAGAACAAGTATCCCTTGCCAAGGATCGATGATCTCTTTGATCAGTTGAAGGATGACAAGATATTTTCAAAAATAGATCTCAGGTCAGGGTACCATCAGGTGGGGATAAAGGATGAAGACATCAGCAAGACCACCTTCAAAACAATGTATGGTCATTATGAATTCATAGTGGTGCCATTTGGATTATCAAATGCACCCGTTGTTTTCATGTGCCTAATGAATGGTGTATTCAGAGAATATATAGACAAGTTTGTCATAGTCTTTCTGGATGAAATCCTGGTGTATTCCAAGTTGCAGGAAGAGAATGAACATCATCTGAGGATGGTGTTGCAAGTGCTAAGAGATCATCCACTATATGACAAATTGAGAAAGTGCTCATTTTATCAAAAGTAGATTCATTATTTGGGACATATCATTTCAGAGGAAGGGATAGAAGTGGACCCTAGGAAGATGCAGGCCATTAGAGGATGGTAAACACCTAAGAATGTGATAGAAGTTGTGTATTTTATGGGTCTAGCTGGCTATTACAGGAGATTCATTGCAGGGTTTTTGAAAATTTCTCACCCAATCACTTCATTGCAAAGGATGGGGGTAAAATTTTAGTGGACAGAAGAGTGTGAAAAGAGCTTCCAGCATTTGAAGCAGTTGTTAACCAGTTCTCCAATCTTGAGGATTGTAGATCCGAATGAAGATTTTGTAGTGTGTACATATGCATGCAAAGAAGGACTGGGGAGATTCCTCAGTCAAAATGGATTTGTGGTATGTTATGAATCCAGAAAGATGAAGGAACATGAAAAGAACTATGAAACGCATGATTTGGAGTTGGCATCCATAGTGCACACCCTAAAGAAATGGAGGCACTACCTCATGGGAAGGAGGTTTGAACTGAGGGCAGACCATAATGGTATGAAGTATTTGTTGGATCATCTAACCTTGAATGCTGGGCAGAGTAGATGGTTGGAATTCCTTTGTGAGTATGACTTTGATATCAAGAATATCAAAGGAAAGGAGAACAAAGTGGTTGGTGCACTCAGTAGGAGAGTGCATGAGTTACATGCTACAACCATTAGCATGTACCATTCAGATTTGAAAGAAACAATTGTGGAGGTTACAAAATCAGATTTGCAATACATGGAATTGGTAACAAAATTGCAACAAGGTAAATGAAGCAGAAAGTTGAAGATTATAAAATGGAAGATGATGGAACACTCTTTTACAAAAATACAATTTATGTACCTAATTTCCAAGAATTGAGAATTATGATCTTGAAAGAAATGCATAATGTTCCTTATGTTGGACACCCTAGATATCAAAAAAAAGTGGCAACAGTCAAGAGCCATTACTTTTGGCTAGGTATGAAGAAGGAAATTGCAGAATGCATCGCTAGATGTATGGAGTGTTAGAATGTCAAAGCTTAACATAGGCACCCAGTAGGGTTGTTACAACCTTTAGCTATTCCCAAGTGGAAGTGGGAAGTGGTGACAATGGATTTCATCATAATATTGCCTAAAACAAGCAAGCAACATGATTCCATCATGGTGGTGATGGATCAACTTACGAAAGATGCTCATTTTATTTCATTGAAAACTACTCACATGGTAGCTAATTTTGTTGATATCTATATGAAGGAAGTAGCATGATTGCATGGTATTCCCAAGACAATTGTGTCTGAGAGAGCCCTGAAATTTACCTCAAAGTTTTGGAGAGGGTTATTCAAAGGGTTTAGAACAAATCTAAACTTCATCACAACCTATCATCCCGAGTCTGATGGGAAAACAAAAAGGGTGAACAAAGTGATAGAGAACATGCTAAGGATGTATGTGATGGACAAACCATCTAAATGGGAATAATACCTAAACTTGGTATAATTTTCCTAAAACAATGGGTATCAAGCATCACTGAAGATGAGCCCGTTTGAAGCACTTTATGGAAGAAAGTGAAACACACCAATAAGTTGGGACAACCCAGCTGGCAGGGAAGTGGTTGGGCCACAGTTTCTCAAGGAAATGGAAGAGAAAATGCTGAAGATTAAGAAGAATTTGAAAGTTGCCCAAGAAAGGCAGAAAAGTTACACTGATAAGACTAGAACCCACAGGGATTTTAAAATGGGTGATCATGTTTTCTTGAAAGTGAAAGCCAATAGAAGTTCCCTAAAGCTCGGAAATTGTTCCAAGTTGCCAGCCAGATATTGTGGACCATTTGAAATCCTAGAAAGGATTGGACCTATTGCATATATGCTTGCATTGCCTGCATCCATGACTATACATAATCTGTTTCATATTTCATTGTTTAAGAAATATATACCTGATGTTAATCATATTATTGATTGGAATGTGATTCGGGTGGGGCAAGAAGGAATCTTGCAAGTGCATCTGGTGCACATATTGGACCGGAAGAGCAAGTAGCTCTGTAATCGATCCATAGGGATTGTAAATATCCAGTGGACCTGGTACGGTCCTAAGGACGTGGCATGGGAGAATGAGGATGCTATGCGGGAAGAATACCCACATCTTTTTCAAGATTTTGAAAATCTTGTTGATGCTATGTAAATAAGTTGCACTGAGGACAGTGAAAAAATAAGGGGGGGAGGATTGTATGATCCCCAAGGACGAATCCCAGTTGTATTTATGAATTGTAATATGTTTTGTAGGTTGGTGAGCCACGGAATTATAAGCTATGGGATTATGTGTTTATTAGGCTTAAGAGCCTAGGTGTTAAAGGCCAGGAGTCTGTTTTGTACATCTAAATACACATATTATTAATATAAAAACATTGATGTGTGTAGAGCGACCATGAAGAAAGAGTATGGGGGACTAAGATCCACTAGGCTAGGTAAGGGAGAGGGGGCTGAGAGGTTGGAAAGAGGGGCTAAGTCTAAGGGCTTAAATCCAAGAGAATAATAATTTAATATTATTCCAAAATCTAATTAGAAGGATATGTTTATATCCTAAGTTCCTTTGGGAAAAGAGAATGACTTCCAAATGGAAAGGAACGTTCTTCATGAGTGACATGTGTCATCTCATGAACATGTAGTTTTAAGGGGGGATTCACTCACTCACTCGTGGGGGGGAGAGGTTCACACACAAACAGTTTTGGATATCATGCTCTCACCATTTTTGCTATGTTAGAAAAGTCCGCCCCATCTCTACTCACGAGTTCACTCATGCACTGAGAAAGCACGCAACCAGCCAATTCCACCATTGTTGAACCTGTGGCCATCCTGCACCTCTTTAATTTACTGATTCGTCCCTTGCCTTACCAGACTTTTCTATTGTTCTTTGAAGAGGTGGGTTGTCAAGCCCGTGGTTGAAGAGGCAGGTTGTCAGGCATGTGCACAACTCTCTCTCCAGGTGAGAGAGGTTGTTGTGGATTGAAGAAGAAGGTTGTCAAGCCTATTAGCAACTCTCTCTAGGTGAGAGTGTGTGTTGAGGAAGTGAGTTATTCTAGAGGGAGTCTCGTAGTTTCTACAGAGATTTGCGAATTATAGTACGACATGTTGTTGAAGCCCTGGAAGGGAGGTGGAGCAACCGATGGACTATGTGACAGTGAAGGTGTATACTCCTGGGGTGGGACATGCATGTGGGGAATGAGAGTATGTGAGCAATGGGTGTAAGTGGCTCCTGGGAGAGAATCCTTCCTCTTAAACTGTGTGAATTTCCTATTGAACTTGCCTAGCCTAGGAATCCCTTGCCCGATGGAGATTAGTCCCAACTTGGGGGTGACCCATTATTGAGAGTGATGAGTAGTGTGGTCTAAGGTTGGGAGGTTCGTGGAAGGTCTGCACGGAGTTGGTGGTCCTCCATAAAAGGATAAGTACCACTTCTATGTTCATTACATGTTGTGTATTGTTTATGTTTATATTGATGAGTATGGCCTATATAGGTTGTATGTATGGGCTTATTGTTATTTTTTGCATGGATTTGTGTATTAGAAGATACGTTGTTTGTTATGCATGTATGTGATTCTTGCAATGTTATTATGTGTTCTGTTGTATGTATGAATTATTGTCAATTACACAGAAGTCTGTATGCTAGCAATAATTCTGTGTTATTTGTTTTAAATTGATTAGAAATGCATTGTATATATATTTATGTTCTGGGGATTTCACAAAATGGTATCAGAGCTAAGACAGAGACGTCCTGTAGTGACGTTTCCCGACCTATTGGTGGATGGGGCTCGTTACACCATTTCCATGACTAGTTCTGGCCCAACTATTGTGCGGTCTGTTGGGTTATCCCAATTGACTGGTGTGTTTCATTTTTTCCCATAAAGTGCCTCAAATGGGCTCATCTTTAGGGATTCTTGGTACCCATTGTTGTAAGAAAAATCCACCAAGTGTAGATAAACATCCCATTTGGATGGTTTATCCATGACATACATTCTTATCATATCTTCAATTACTTGATTAACCTTTTCTATGTTCCCATATGACTCTAGATGATAAGCTATACTAAAATGCAGATTTGTTCCAAATCCATTGAACAATCCTTGCCAAAAGTTTTAAGTAAATTTTGGATCTCTGTCAGACACAATTGTCTTGGGAGTTCCATGCAATCAAGATATTTCTAAGATATATATCATATATGTTAGCTTTCTTGTGAGTAAGCTTTACTAGAATAAAATGGGCAGCTTTGGTAACCTTGTCCACCACCACCATGATGAAATCTCGTTGCTCGTTTTTTCTAGGTAGTTTCACGATAAAATCCATTGTTACCACTTCCCACTTCCACTCAAGAATGAGTAATGGTTGTAGCAGTCCAGCTGGATGTCTATGCTCAACCTTGAACTTTTGACATGCCAAACACTTGATAATAAACTTAGTAACTTCTTTCTTCATGACTGGCCAATAATATTGACTTTTGATAGCTGCAATAGTTTTATGGTAACCCAGGTGTCCAACATAAGGTACATTATTCATTTCTCCCAATATCATATATTTCAATGCCAGAGAATTTGGCACATATATTCTGCCTCTGTATCTAATAATTTCATTATTTTCTAGCTTATAGTCTTCAACTCTCTGGTGTAAGTTACCTTGCTGAAGTTTTCCCTTTACCTCCCTATACCTCTGATCTGATTTTGCAGCTTCTAAAATTTTATTTTTCAAATCTTATTGACACATGCTAATGGTTGTAGCATGCATCTCATGCATCATCCTATTGAGTGCATCAATCACTTTGTTTTATTTACCTTCGATATGCTTAATATCAAATTCATATTCACTGATGAAATTTAACCACCTGCCTTGTCTGGCATTTAGAGTTGGTTGTCCAAACAAGTATTTCAGACCACAATGGTCTATCCTCAACTCAAATCTCTTTCCCATGCAGTAGTGCCTCCACATCTTCAAGGCATGCACTATGGCTGCCAACTCCAAATCATGTGTTTCATAATGTCTTTCATGCTCCTTCAACTTTCTTAATTTATATCATACCACATAACCATTTTGACTAAGGACTCAACCCAATCCTTCTTTACATGCATCAGTGCATAATATCAAGTCTTCATTTGGATTAGAAATCCTTAGTATTGGAGAACTTGTTAATAAATGTTTCAAGTGTTGAAAACTTCTTTCACAATCTTGTTTCCATTCGAACCTCACATCATGTGCATTCTACCAATATTCCAAGCGCATATAATGTGCACACTATGACACAAGCTTGCATATTGTGAAGACACACTTAGTGTGTTTTACCATGCATCTATATACTATGCATTCCACATGTTATACATGGTGAAATGCCACACTTTAGTGCATATACCTTGCACATCCTTATTTTCTGGGCAATGTCGAATGTTCAATGCGCACACCTATGCAACATCATTTCTCCACACTACCGACTCCACGTAGTGTTGTACTCAGTTTTTAGTGCACACACCTATGCATATATTCTCCTACGCATCATTTCTACTTAGTTCACAAACTTATCTTGGCACTTAACTGATTTCTCCATAATGTTCACTACAGAATTTAGGGATTTTTCCTGATTCTCAACTAATTTCCACCATGGACGCAATAAAACTTGAAAATTTAGGCACTCTTGAATTCAATTCTCTGCAAAAACTTCTTTGACATGATGTTAACCCAACCCATCTAGGCTTAGTGTTGAAGAATGGGCTTTGATACCAATTTGTAACACCCCTAGCCACATGTTGGGCAATGTCACTTAAAAATTTCTTTCTCTAATACCATTTTACCAACAATTCTACTTAAATTGCTCTCACGCAATTTTTCCACTAATTAAAACATATACATACATTCGACAAAGATTATATATATATATATATATATATTCATATATTCATAACAAAATTATACATGTAACATGAACCACATAAATACATAACAACAATTGCATAAATATAACTGCAAACACAAATTATAACACAATTCACACTGATCTTTTGAATAATAAACACCAACTATGGGAAGACCCTCTATGTTTGTAGTGTACCCGTCACTACCCAGGTTCACCCAAACCTCTCGAATTACCATTCATTACATGGAATGTTTACATAATTGGTACAGGGATTATAAGCACATGCATTTAACCAGAATTAAACACACTTAATTCTCAGAGTAAAACATATGGTTACTGCTATAATTAAACCAGTCATAGCATTCATCATTAATTCATTTACACAGCGGAAAACATGATAATATATACAACACAGTCGTGCCAAAACATGTTCAAAACATAATTCAGAATACTTATCTTTTATTTGCTGTAAAAATCACCAACCAAGTGCAGGCCTTCCATGAACCTCCCAGCCTTAGACCACACTGTTCATTAGCTCAATAGTAGGCCACCCCCGAGCTGGGACCGAGCTCCACCCCAAGGCAAGAAATCTAGACTCAGGCTGAGGTCACAGGGAAGACAACACATACACATTCAACAGGAAGAAGCTCTCCCAGGAATCTCCCACGCTCACTGCACACAGATCCTCATTCCCCACATGCCTGTTCCACCCCAGGAGAGTGCACCTTCTCTATCACCTAGACAGTCCTTCGGCTGCCAGTCTCCCTTACCTTGGGTTACAGGAACAGACCGGACCGGAAGTCTCCGGGCTCTATGGCAGCTACAGG